>JAVANC010000005.1:26006936-26096314 GCA_033319125.1 Parnassius glacialis | reverse complement strand
AGTGTAGGGAACCGGAGATCATTTTTACTGGAAACGAGACATTTTATCATAGTCCTCAGCGATAGCAACGCACCTGTATTTTTCTTCTTATTTGAGGGCAGAACAGATGCAAATTTCTATAGACCACAGCATTCACCTACTGTGGAGGACTGTGTTCTCGTTTGTCACGCTTGTTCTTTAAAAAAGTATTCATTGATCTCAAGAATAAATTAGAAAAGCAATAGTTGATACGAGGGTGAAACTGAAAGTTCTTAGAAATTCAAAAACTGAACAAACTAGCAAGTTATTACTTTAATTATATCTTTTCAAAATAGTGTCCATTTATATCAATACATCGCTACACCAGATGGAACCACTGAGAAAAGCACTTTGCCAACTCGTGTTTAGGGGTCTCTTCAACGGCATTTTGAAACGCAGCCACTGCTTCCTCGGCGCTCAAAATAACGTTTTTCTCGGAGTTTTTCTTTTATTTTCGGAAATAAATGAAAGTTGCAAGGTGCAAGGTGCGAGATCGGGGCTATAGGGTGGGTGACCCAGTAATTCCACGTCTGATGTCGCCAAGTAGTTGATTGTTTGCTTGGCGGTGTGTGACGAGGCGTTGTCATAGTGAAGGAGGATCCTACTGCGATTTGGTTTCTCCTGAACTTTTTCCAAGAAAACTGGAAAGCAATTATAAGTGTACCACTCTGCAGTGAATTTTCATAGTTTTGATCCTATAAACCAATTGTTTCGTAATGACCTGTCCTTCCGAAGAACGAGGCCACCATCTTTTTTCCCACGCATCGATCTCTCTTCACTTTAGTAGGAAACACACAGACAGCCGACTGTCTCTTAGTTTCAGGATCATAATAATAAATCCAGCTTTCGTCACCCGCAAGTATGTCGAACACAACATTTGACTCACCTCCGTTAAATCTTTGAATCATTTCACGACACCGATCAACACAACGGGGTTTTTTGGCCTCTCAAATTATGAAGTATCCATCGGGCACAAAAATTCCTGACTCCTAAATTAATCATGGAGGATTTTGATGCACTTGACTCATACCGCTGCCTAAGCTTGTCCGAATTGTCAGTCTCTATCATACGCCGCACAACACTGATCTTCAGTCGTCACCGTAGAAGGCCGTCCCTCACGCAGGTCATCAGTGAGATAAGTGCGACTACGTTTAAACTCATTAAATCAGTTGTAAATAGTGGCACGAGATGGGGCTTCATCGTGAAAGGCCAATCGAAGACTATCATAACTTTTCTGTTGACTTAAATGACATCAAAAGTCATAAAAAATCATTGTATGAAAATTTTCTCGTGTTAATTTTATGCTGACGTGACATAGACAATTGTAATTTGCTGCCAAATCGTAAACAAATGACAAATTAATAAAATACATACACAATAATATTGGTAAAACATTCCATTTTCAAAATTTTTCCATTTTTTATTTTTATTATATCGTTTACAAATGGCCAGTTCTAATGCAGGAGAAAATGGGAGATTATTTTCTGTCACCATCTCCCAGTCTATTACCGCGTGCTCGGCGGTGAAGGAAAACATCGTGAGAAAACCTGCATGTCTGAGATCTAAAGGAAATATTTTGAAGACAAGTGAAATCTGCCCACACGCATTGGGGCAGCTCGGTGGAAACTTCCTTGCCCTAAAAACCCAGAAGTGAGAGGAGGCCTGTACCCCGCAGTTGGACGTATGTAGGCTGTAACTTTAACGCTTCAAGATGTAACCAACCTTGTCCATGACAACTCTGACATACGGCTATACAGCAGGCAAACGCTCGACCGTGACTGTGTTTTGATTGTTATTCTTGAAAAGAGGACATTAAGTAATTAATAACCAGCGAAAAGAAAAATAAACTAATTTAAATTTTATAAAAAATATAATGTCCTCCAGACCGAAGTTCGGCCACGGCGGCCAGTCTCAACGGAGATTAGCCATCGGCGCAGGACAGGATTATAGTGCCCAAGTGTCTGCGCAAACATAGGTACACTCTCTATTCCCTCACTCTCATAGCCCGATGGGACGGTAAACCGACACGACCGGAGAGAGATCAGGCGCAGGACCAACGGCTTTACGTGTTAAGATGCAGACTCATTTCCACTAATAAGGGTCTCCAGTTCTCTAGACTCATGCAAAATATAGTAGCACTGAGTTGCTATTTATACCGCACATATTATGACCAATACTACAAAACGTTTTTTTTTAAACAAGATTATTTAAAGCTTTTAAAAAGTTACTTTGCAAACAGAAGTAACGCCCGATTCTATTAATTATAAGTGTTACGGCCTACAGCTGCTTCTACAAAGATTCAATATCCGGGGCTCATAAGCGGAGATTCAACAAGCAGCCGCAAGTTCGAGCCCGAATGGCTATATGGAAGAATTTCCTATAATACTAAGCTACATAGAAAATGTTTTATCCTAATAAAATTTAATGCGGAGGCTAATCAATTAGATATTACTTACCTGTATGTGAGGCGACTGCTGTCTCAGGGCTCGGTCAGGCCGTAGGTGTGTATGTGTGGAATACAGTGGTGTTTTGTGGTGTTGGTGATGAGAGAGCTGACGAAACCTCCGAAGTCGGCAGCAGACCTGACTTCGGCGCCGCTCAAATTGTGGTAATCTCCCGCGGCGTCACCCACCGTCACTTTCTTCCTTCTTCCCTATTACAGTCTATTAACTATACTTCCAGACGCCACTAACACTAAACTAAAGCGTATCACACCTCTAATACCGAAAACGTATCCAAACTATATCAAAGGCGGCACGAGCAAATTAATATTGTCAAATGCACTAATATACGCTATCAAATTAGAATAACCGAATTCGCAGTAAATTAGGCGCTCATAACACAAAATTCAGACGTTGATCGCAATCAATGTTAACTTCTTAACTATTTGTTAGCCCGGCTTCTAATTCTAGATTTAACACACAAAACCCTTGTCGTGGCAACAACTTGCTAACAAAACCGACTCCAAAATGGAGGTTTCCCGGGCGACTTTAAAACGTGCTCTCGGTGGCACTGTATTCTAGCAACTCCCGTTGCACTCACGTTCTGACCTCGCGTCCTCTACGCAAGGAATAGGTGACATTTACAAGTCGGCCGGCGGACGCGCGTGTGAATGCAAATTTCAAAGTTAATTGTTAAACAATAAGATTATTTAAGGTAGATAGTAAGGTAATGCTTTTTTCTGTCCTAGTTCTTAGAAATTCATTATTCGGTTTTGTGTCATTTAGAGTACTGCGGCATGTTTTGAATCCTGGTTATACCATTACTGACTATAATATAATAAACTGAATATAATAAAGCCATAAAAAAAGTATACCCTGTAGTGGCGGTTAAGAATATCCACTACCCCATATTTTCCCGTAGGTATCGTAAGAGGCGACAGAGAGAAACTGAGGCAGAGGATGGGCAGCAGCATCTTTCTGATAACAGCAAAATAATAATAAAAAATTGCGGTTGCCAACCCGCTCGCCAAACGTGGTAACTATGGCAATATACGACCCATGATAAAAGTTACAAAAAGACGGCCTTCAGTCCCCGGCGGCCCCACTATCCCTGCCTACGGTGGCGACCATGGTAACTGCGGGGCAGGGGGTGTTAAGAATCTCCGGTGGAGGTTCGGTTGCCACCTACGACGACTAGACCTGGCAACATACAACGCACGCACCCTGAGGACTGACGAGAAGATCGTGGAGCTGGAAGTAGAGATAGACAAGTTACGCTGGCATATTATAGTGTTATCCGAGGTACAAAGAGAGGGAGAGGACACGGTAATCCTCGAATCTGGCAACTTGCTCTATCACCGGGAGGGCGACCATCTGTGCCAAGGAGGTATCGGATTTATCGTTCACAAGTCTCTCGTTAACAACGTTGTAAAGATTGATAGTGTGTTAACGAGGGTTGCGTACTTTATACTCAGAATCACCAAAAGGTATTCGCTGAAGGTCATACAGGTTTACGCACCAACTTCGGCACACCCCAATGAGGAGGTAGAGGAAATGTATGAGGATATCTCTAGAGCCATGCATTGCTCCAAAACCCAATATACGGTGTTAATGAGAGACTTCAATGCAAAACTAGGCACAAGAGAGAACGGTGAGCTGAAAGTAAGGAAATTTGGAATAGGGCAACGGAACCCAAGGGGCCAGCAGCTGGCCGACTTCATGGAGAAAGAGGGACTCTTTATGATGAACTCTTTCTTCAAGAAGCGGCCCCACAGGAAGTGGACCTGGTCGAGCCCCGACGGTTCGACAAAAAATGAGATTGACTTCATTATGATGACCAGACGACAACTGTTCAGTGATGTCTCCGTGATCGCGAGGGTGAAAACTGGTAGCGATCACCGAATGGTTAGAGGCACACTAAACCTAAACATCAAGTTGGAGAGGTCACGTCTAATGAAGTCAACGCTCCGTCCCCCTCGTGCTCTGTTTCAAAGTTCGGAAACCTTTCAGCTCAAGTTAAAAAATCATTTTCAGTGCCTAGAAGACTGCAATGAAGTGGACGATATGACTGACAAGCTCGTGGAAACTATCCATGCGGTCGGAGATAAGTTCTGCAAAACCCGCCGCAGAAGAACACAAAAACTCTCCGATTACACTCTTAGTCTCATGTCTGTTAGACAGGAGATGAAGCTACATTCTTCAACAGATTTGACAGCATACAGACAACTGAACATACAGATCTACAAATGCATGCGGTGGGACTTACGCAACTTCAATACAGATTGTATTGAAGAAGTGATCGAGCGGAACCAAGGCTTCAAATACTTTGCCAGAGATCTGTCTGCCAAAAATAGCCAAAAGACAAAACTGAAGACCGAGTGTAGCAGCATTGTTTCCGGATCACCTGAGATTTTAAGTGAGATTGAGAGGTTCTATGGGCAGCTGTACACGTCATCGTTGAGGCCACACGCAAGTGAAAGTAACGATCCAAGAGCGAGTCTTATCCGATACTATTCCGAAGATATGCCGGACGTCAGTCTGAGCGGGATTAGAATGGCTCTCCAGCACCTTTAAAACGGCAAATCCCCGGAAAAAGTTGGAATTACAGCGGAGCTTTTCAAAGCGGGTGGAAAACCAGTATTTGAAGTCCTTCAGAAGCTCTTTAATTCCGTCCTCCATGGTGGCACTACTCCGGAGGCGTGGAGAAGAAGTGCGGTGGTCTTGTTCTTCAAGAAAGGCGACAACTCTCTCTTGAAGATCTACAGACCGATTTCCCTTCTGAGCCGAGTCTACGTGCTGTTTTCCAAAATTCATTACGAATCGTCTCGCACGTAGACTTGATTACTTCCAGCCTCCCGAACAAGCCGGTTTCCGAAAAGGCTTTAGTACCATGGACCACATATATACCCTGCGGCAGATTGTACAGAAGACAGAGGAGTATAATCTGTCTTTTTGCCTTACGTATGTGGACTATGAAAAAGCTTTTGATTCCGTCAAATTTAGGGCGGTGCTGCAGGCCCTTCAGCGATGCCAAGTTGACTGGTATATCGAAGTGCTGAAGTTTTTGTACAGTAGAGCTACGATGGCAATCCGAGTACAGAATCAGAGTACGAAACCTATCCAACTGCAGGGAGGTGTAAGACAGGGTGACGTTATATCCCCGAAACTCTTCACCGCTGCATTGGAAGACGTTTTCAAGCTACTATACTGGAAAGGATGCGGTATTAACATCAATGGCGAATACATTACTCACCTTCAATTTGCCGACGATATAGTCCTTATGGCAGAATCGCTGGAGGACCTAAACACTATGCTCAATGACCTCAATAGTGTCTCCCAACGGATAGGTCTTCAGATGAACATGGACAAAACAAAGATCATGTTTAACGTCTATGTGACACCTATACCCGCAGTTGTTGGGAGGTTTAAGCTCGAAGTTGTTGACGAGTATGTTTACCTGGAACATATAGTCCTACTAGGTAGCTCAAAGAACCGACAACCGATGGGTAAGGAAGTTTCTCAAATGGCAGCCTCGTACCGTTAGGCGAAGTGTAGGGCGACCCCCCACTAGATGGAGTGACGACCTGGTAAGTTATGCAGGAAGTTGATGGATGCAGGTGACTCAGGACAGTACTTTGTGGCATTCCTTGGGGGAGGCCTATCTTCAGCAG
Source organism: Parnassius glacialis (assembly GCA_033319125.1). NCBI lineage: Eukaryota > Metazoa > Arthropoda > Insecta > Lepidoptera > Papilionidae > Parnassius > Parnassius glacialis. Next base: position 26,090,184 of record JAVANC010000005.1, on the reverse strand, counting down.
TAGACTTGTGAGGGGCTGTAATGATGATGATGATGATGATGATACAAAAATGCGAGCGAGCGTTTAAAACGTTTTTCAAATGTCCTTAGCTATGTTGAGAACAACGTAACACTGCTGAACATAGACCTCCCCCAAAGAATGCCACAAAGCACGGTCCTGAGCCACCTGCATTAATCGACTTCCTGCATGTCTTACCAGGTAGTCACTCCATCTAGTGGTGGGTCGCCCTACACTTCGCCTACCGGTACGTGGCTGCCACCCGAGAACCTTTCTTTCCCATCGGTTTTCGGTTCTTGGATCTATATGGCCGGCCCACTACCACTATAGCTTACTAATCCGTTGGGCTATATCGGTTGTTCGGGTTCTACTTCGGATATCCTCATTTCTAAGTTTATCACGCAGAAAAACCCTGAGCATAGCCCACTCCATAGCTCGCTGAGCGACCTTGAGCTTCCTCATACAACCAGCAATGAAGGAATATTAATGGCTGCTACCATCTGCTTGGGATCTATTTATAAAATTAAATTCAAATCATACCACTACAAGAATTCAAGATACTATAAACTTGTTCCGCATAGATCGGACCATAAATTAACACTCAAAAGCTGAAGGTCACGCCGAGACGGCAAACACCTCATTTCTCCTAACCATGTGTGTTACAACACCCGAGTCAAGCGTTCGAAACGTCGGAAATTAAATATAAGTAAAGTAAGTTAAAATACACGCGATAAAATCCGTAAAATTAGTTTTATTCAATGAGAAGTATTCGTGTAAAATCCAGGTCAAACTAAAATCTACATAATACGTACAGTCAACTGTACTAAGTGGTTACACTTGAACTAAGAAAATTAAAGAAAAGCCGACTTCAACGAACTAAAAGAATAAAATAACTTCCACATAATAGCTTCTCAGGTCGGTGCTACGACACTGTGTATAGAAGAATTAAAGCCCCGACTTTGGAGCTAATAAGTGGTAAGTAATCATTTTATTCTTATAGTAAAGTGAAGTCGGCTTCTATCTGGTTGGGTTTTTATTTATTTATGTATTATTTTATGTATTTATTTTATTTTATTGATATTTATGTAGGTTTATCATTTTTATTTACAATTTATACAGCCCAACCATATGAGAAAATTATACAAATACGCTACATAATAATTCTTTATTTCAGATGTCAAAGATCCATAAGTTGTTAGTATGATTTAGATTAGGTTAGTAATTGAGAACATTAAATTAAATAAATTAAATTAAATCAAAACTAAAATCAAATCTATACCCAAAATGAAATACACAATAAAATCAAAATAAAAATAATAATCAAATAATAGTAATGTCAAAATTAAATTAAATTAAATACAGCCAAACAAAAAATAAAATTAAAATCAATCGCAATCAAATAATATCTAAATTAAAATATATTAAATACAACCAAAATAAAATAAAATATCAAAATTAAATCAAATGAAGTGAATTTGGATGTAATTTAAATAACCGTGTTTTAAAATAACCCTCCTCACAAAGCAGGCCCAAAGCGGAGACGTGTACCTATCTGTCAGGGTTTGCAGAATGCTATTGGGACTGCCACGCTGTATACATCAGCGATGTGATTGTTTTATTGCGAATGATGGCTGTAAAGTCGTCAACTTGGTATTCTGCAAACATCGCTGATGCACTACAGAAACGAGGCGATCCCAACAACATCCTGAACACATTATTATATTGGACTAGTAGGGTGTCCAGCGACTTCTTGGTATAGCCGGTCCACAGATTTCCCGTGTACATGTTTTGGCAATATGTTTTATAAAAGCGGTCACCTTCACGTCTTTGCTACAACAGTAGAATCTGCCAGCCAACATATTACCTCTTACTAAGAGAGCCCTACGTTCCCTTTCTATATCAGCGTAGTCTTTAAGGTCGTCAGTAATTATATGTCCCAGATATTTAAATTTTGATACACGTTGTATGTTAAACTTTAGCTTTTATGAGAATGGAATATTAATTATACAAATTTATTTGGTGTGCCCGTAGGCCATAACTGTTGTTACCAGAAATTTGATAACTAACTAGGCTTACCTTCACGACAGTAAAATTGAAAATATTTAATTTCTTTTAGAAATATTTTAAGTTTATAATGGTTTCCATATCTAGTGGAAGGGTCTCCCTACACTTCACTTAACGGAACGTGGCTGTCACTGAAGAACCCTGTTCCCTACCGCTTTTCGGTTCTTCGAGTTATCAGTATCTGGCCAGCCCTTCGCCACTTCAGCTTACTGATCCATTGATATATATCGGTTACTCTGGTTCTACTGCAAATATCCTCATTTTAAAATAACTTTACCCAAGACAAGATTCTGTGATATACGAAAATAATATAATCAGATTTCTTTAGTAACAAACAAATTGTTTAACCGGGGAAGGACCACGCTCTCACAGAATACCAGTGTCAAGTAGCAGCTTCATGCTGCTGTGTTTCGTATGGTGAGTGTAGAGAACCGGAGACCCTTTTTACTGGAAAAGAGCCATTCTATCTTAGTCCTCACGGGTGACAACGCATCTGCATTTTGATTCGCAAACGAGGATAACTGTAGATGTCTATGGGCCACAGCAAACACTTACCATCAGGTGGACTGTGTACTCGTTTGTCACCCTATCCTATAAAAAAAATTATATCACAGAAGTGAATAGCAGTCTCATCAAGGGACGCCTTAGACGAACGTTGGTCGACTGAATTGGCAATATATGCAAAATGAGCCAAATTAAGAGTACCCTTAACCGGTGAGCGTATATGCGTAGATATTATATGGACGTGAGGGAGGCGAGAGAGTCGTGTCATGATCGTGACAAATGGAAGTCTGTAGTCTCTATCTGCAACTGGGTGACCAGGCGTGATGCATGTATGTGTGTATTTCTGTAGTAATTAGTAGAAGATACGTTAAAAGTGCAAATAAGAAACAGTTATTATATATCCCACCGTTGGTTACAGTTGTCCTCTGATATTTGAAATTGTTTTTAGAGTAGAAATCGCAAATCAGGACTTTAAAACCCTATAAAATATTTATGTTTTTCTACTCAGTCGGGTATGTTGAAAATCAGCATTTACAATTTAAATTAACAATGTCATTAGTTCTGGCGGAAATCGGACTCAATTTGCATACGTATTATGAAATTGAAAATACAAAAAACAAATCATAATAAAGCTAATTTTATTCAAAGATATTATAAAATGAGCGTTAAAACTAGGAAAACGAAAAAAAGAGTTGTTGAATCATCGAAAAAAAACTTTAAAAACTATAATATTTTGCGATATAGGAAAATATTTATATTATAAATTAACTATGAATTTATTTCATTTAATAAAAGTCTTACCGCCTTATTTTCGATCACTAATAGTTTTGTCATAAAATTGTGTTGAACAAAAAAAATGTTAAAGATCAATTTTGCATCAAAACTTTAAGAGAAAATAAAGTGCAAGGAACTTATTTGTGTATAATTGCAAATACAAATAGCTTTGTTCTATTTTTCAAAATCTCTTACGTGATAATCATCAAAAACAATTGTTTTATAAGTAATACCATTTAGAAAAAAAGTTTTGTGGATAAAATAAATAAAGCCCTCATCACTCCTGCCATTGCCCTCCATCTGTTCGGGAATTTGTGTCACAATCGCTTCAGCTATATGAAAATACAATAAGTTTTACATCATAAAAGTTACACTCGCTCATTTTGTTCAATAAGTATATAGGTACGTATTTCATAAAAACCAATATAAATAATAAGACACTCACTGACTCATCAATGCCCAGCCCAAATCTTTGGACCTAGAAAGCTGAAATTTCGCACAGAGATATTATTTATAATATAGACAAGTAACAAGAAAGGGTTTTCAAAATTCCGACAAGATTGAAATCAAACTATAAATAGTACGGATAAGATAAAGAGGATTTATCTTTTTGGTTTAAAGTTGTCATATGTCCATAACCTATAATTATTTGTGTAAAAGCACACACGGTACACCTTAAAATACTAAAAAAGTATAGTTACGAGTATAAACAAAATTACCGTAATTTCCTATACCAAGCGAGTGAACCGTGGGCGGTCGCTAGTATAATAAAATTTCGAAGCGTACTTTTATAATACATTAGCAATTCTATTAGAAAATAAACTACAATTTATCGCTAAAACCGAAACATCAAATCGAATTCGTTGCCTATTTAAATCTTTTGTTGGATACGATAGATAATAGAATCATCTGTTACTTGGCGGGAATTTATTACATACACACTAACATTGCAGATCTATAGTAATGGTCGTACTTAAACTACCACTTTTAACTGTTTTTCATATTAGATGTATGATTCGGTTAAACGATTGATTGATTAAAATAAATTTTTTAAAGCAGTAAAAAGGAATGTATCACCATATTTAAAAATATTTGTGTTGAAATATTTTTGTTGTTAAATGGTGTTAAATAAAAAAACACTTTTTACGTGGTAGAGTCTCGCCTCGAAGGACTACGCTCTTACAGAATAAACCCAGCGTAAAATAGCAACTCATTTCTGCTGTGTTTTGTATGGTGAGTGTATAGAACCGGAGACCTTATTTACTGGAAACGAGGCATTCCATCTTAGTTCTCAAGGGTGACAACCTATCTGCATTTTGATTCTTAACAGAGGATAGACTAGTCTATGGGCCACAGAATTCACTTACCATCTGTTAAACTGTGTGCTCGTTTGTAACCCTGATTCTAAATATATAAGAAAAAAAAGCTATTTTGAATTAAAACTTTAAGAGATAGAAGATATGTGGGGACATATTTGTGTAAAATTGTAAAACAAAAATTATTGTTCCAAACTTTTTATATATCGCCTATAGTTTATTACAAATAATCAAAAACCATTTATTTCTTAAGTTTTATGATTTCATAAAAAATCCGAGATGTTTTTCGGATAAAATTTAGCCTAAATCACAGTTCATACAGATAAATCACGATCGGTCCAGTCATTCCGAACATTAGCCTGGAGAAAAAGGGAAATCTGTTTTTGTCAAAAAATAATAAAATTTCAACACAATATTAATTAAATTATATTTCGACTTTGTTATTATATTTTTACCTAAATAAATATTTAAAAAAATCAATGTTTAGTTTTTATCAAAGAATATAATTTAACCACACAAAAACTGTACTGATGTGAACGGCAGAGTCGGGAAGGGACGCTCTAGACGAAGGTTTATCGACCATATCGGCGATATATTAAAAATGGGTCAGACTAGGAGAACCCTTAACCGACGAGCGTGTATTCGTAGATATATGAATGTAAAGCAGGCGAAAGATGTGTCAGGATCCGAGGAAGTCCGTAGTCTCTGCCTACCCCTCTGGGTGACAAGCGTGAGTGTTTGTGTGTGTGTAAAAACTGTACCACACATGTAATTTTTTCCCTTTTGTATTTGTTTTTTCTTATTTTTTACTAATTTTCGATTTCGAGAAGATTTTACAAGATTTTTCTGTTATTTTCTATACTCTTCTCTTCCGTGACCTAAAGATAAAGTGGCTGGTACTGTGCATAGAACGTGAACATGAACTGTGCGTAGAATTTATCACCCATCCTCTATGATCATTACCGAGTGTCAGAATATTAGGCACTGTCAGCTATTATATATCAATACTACTAATATGATTAAAATATTATAGACTACGTAGAACTATAAGAATTAAATAACATGTAGCAAAATATTGGATATAGTTCTTGGGACATAAATCACAGAGCAGGCTAGCGGACTTCTATAGACCCACCGCCTATAAAGGTCTAGTAATCAGATTCAGGTAATTATGTTTAGCGGATAAGGAGCAAGAATATAGGAGTGCAAAACTTTTACGCTTTTCAGCTTCGATATATTTTGAGTTGAACTGGCGGGAATTGTGTTGATAGTTTACATAAGCAAGAGAAGTAAAACAATCCGTTGATTCACGAAAGTTTAACGTCCACTCAATTCAACGTAAAACCAGAAGATAAGAAAACTTGTTGCCTGGGATAAATTGACAGTGGTTAGAGTTTCCAGAAGGATTTTATTTCTCTTCATTTGGGTAATCAACAGATAACACACAACTCTAATAAAAATATAACTCAACACTGCGACGGCTACACGCTACTTGTTCATCTTCTTACAGGTAATCACAAATTACATAAATAGCGACGTAATTTAAAAAAAGGAAACAGATAATAATATGCTAATAAATAAAAACACCGAGCATAACCCTCTCCATATCTCACTGAACTAAGAAAATGGCTTACCATATATGACGCTTTACAATTCTCGATTTTATACCAGAAAAAAAGAAGCCAGAGCGTCTTTCACTGCAATTGACAAACCGCACACTAATAATTTATATTTATTTGTATAGAATAAGTGTGACAAATGAGCACACAGCCCACCTAATGTTAAGTGAATGTTGTGGCCCATAAACATATACATGTATGCTCGATTAAAAATCAAAATACAGAGTTGTTACCGTACAGGACTAAAATAGAATGCTTCATTTCAAGTATATACCCTTCTCCAGTTTTCTACAATCACCATGTGAACCACAAAAGTATTTAGGCTGCTATTTTACGCTGGAATTCTTTAAGAGCGTGATCCTCCCCCTTTCAAACCAACCCATTCGTGGTACAATCATAATATAGCTGCAGCCACTTATAATCATGACATATACGAGTACTTTAAATATAATCAATAAATACTATATAATCAATTATATATCTATGGGAAAGGACTCGGCCAGCACTTGGCTATGAATGCGCTGATAAGAATTTATACATCAGGTATTTATTCCACTCAAAGACCCTGAAACATCATAGGTACGTTTAATATTAAAAAAAAATTCGCTCTTTGGCTTAACTTACATACATTTTATCCTAGTGAAGAAAACAATCGCTTTCGTAAAAATAAAGTAGTGTGGCTCTGGAAAATGGAGCGCAAATGTGTTCGCTCACAGTGCATTGGACTCAATCTATACAAAGAACATGTTAGAATCCAGAAGGCACACCGTCTTACATCTTATCTACGGTTAGTTTTTTCTTTCCGTATATGTAAGTACGAATTTAAGCGTCTAGGTAAAAAAGAACATATTTGGTGCAAACAGATAACAATGTTGAAAAGTCCACATAGAGTTTAATAAAATATTATACTAATTTATGGTTTTAATCGTTAATTACAAGAAATATTGGAACGAAGTTCCTTTTAGTACGGTACGAATTTGGCGGATGGGGGCTAGGCAAGAAAAAGTGTAAGATTTTTCCGTCACGACCCCTTCTAAAGTAGTATATAACGGCTATAAGGAAGCGAGATGGAATAATATCAACCCCATCGGCACTTTTTATTATCTTGCTTTGAAAGAAATATTATTTTATTTTAAATGACACTTCATTTTAATAGACGCTAGTAAATAATTTATTTGTATTTGTTAATAAATAATGTAATAGTTTTATCAATAATAATATACCACGAAAGGAACTTCGTTTCAACCGAGTGTTCCAAACCACTCACGCATGTTTTAATATGATTATGGGTCACAGTAGGATTAATAAGCATTCTTTATAATATCGCATATTAAATTATTGTTTATTAGACAAACTACATTATCCTTTATTATTTCTAAAAAATTTAAAAAAGTCGAGGCAGTGTCGGACATAATTAATTGTGGATGTGCCTGTTTAGTATAATTCCCACTAAGCTTTTAAAACTCAATAAATTAAGGGACTTAATTAGATTTTGCGATTATATTAAGTGTCAAGGTTAAAGGAAAAACGAAAAACTTTTAGGGACTTGTTGTGGGTTTAACTGCTAAATATTCTTCAAAAGACACCTTAATTAGTATTATTCACTCACTTTGAAGTCAAAGTCATTAGACCAGTGTTCATTAAGGGACCGCGATAGATCAATTTAATTTTTCCATTCAAACTTTGAATTTTAAAATACGATAATCCAGGTCATATCGTATTTTTAAATTCTAATTTTTAACATTAAATAAATATTTTTAATGCCTTGAACATGCAGATTTCCTCACGATTTTTTTCTTCACCTAGAATGCGGTAATTCACCGGTTAGAATTATTTTACTTAACAGCTTTAAATGTATCGGGGAGGATCGAACTCTGATTGCTACCGTACTATGGCAAGAGCTTAACTCCTGTATGCGCTGCTTTGGTCTATCTACGTTTTTATTCGTAATTACAGAAAGGATTTTGTTCTGGGTTTTATTAGGAGTTTTCTTCCTCTTACGACCTCTCTGTAAAATAGTTTACCACCGGGTATTTTTCCGGACCAATACGACTTAGGAACCTTCAATAAAATAGCCTACTCTTTTTAAAAGGCCGGCAACGCATCTGCAATTCCCCTGGCATTGGAGTTGTTCATGGGCGGCAGTAATCACTTACCATCAAATTGAATAAAACTACTTTTACGGATTTAATCGCGTTTAATTTACTTATTTTTCTTATTTTTATTAATTCCCGACGTTTCGGGTGCTTTACAGCACATATGGTCACGGGGTACTGAGGTGATTGACGTCCCGATGTCAGAGTTAACCTGGAATACCTTCAGCTTTTTAATTTATTAAATTTGGTCCGATCTACGCAGAATGAACTTACTGTGTCTTGAAGTCTTGCAATGGTATGCTTGGGTTTAGTTTTAACTTTATTAATTACAGGATCCCAAACAGTACCCAGCTTCCCTCTCTAGTAAAATAAGGATGTTTTTTTAATTTCAATAGCATCACGTATCATCCCTGGCAGGAATCGATGTTCTTTCGCGGGAATTTGTGGTTTATCAAATCTAATGTAGGTAAAAGCGGGGGCCGTCTAGGAAATGATCACAAACTGCAGACTTCCAGGAACGTTGGTGCTTCACGTCAGCTATGTGTTCTTTTACGCGGGTTTTTATTGATCGTTTTGTTTGCCCTATATCTGACAGAATTTCTTCTGTGGTAGCAACGCGCCGGGTACCAGCTAGTAAAATATAAAAAAAACATATAAGCTTACTTACTTATATAAACTTATACTTATATAAAGGTAAAGTCAGAACACATCGGCAGAATTGGCGAGAAACTGATTCGCCTCCCTTCGGGAACACGTGCATTATGGCCTCTCGCCAAGGCTGCCCAAGGGAACTTCTGTCAGTCATCGGGTGGACGACTCACTGGCCCATGACGCAAAGAAGAAAGCCAATCTGCTAGGTTCTCTTTTTGCTTCCAACTCGACTCTAGATGACGGGGGAAACACACCGCCTACCATCCCGCGGTATGAGTGCTCCATGCAGGAAGTGCTGTTTATAGAGCGTTCGGTGGGTAAAGCACTCATCTCCCTGGACGTCAACAAGTCGAGTGGGCCTGATAGAGTCCCACCTATTGTGCTGAAAACGTGTCCTCCGGAGTTGGAACCGGGTTTGACGCGTCTTTTTCGTACTGCTACTCCCCAGGCGTTGTCCCGAACTCATAGAAGATAGTTTTGATGCACCCGATCCTTAAAAAAGGTGACCGCTCAGATCCAACTATAGGGCTATCGCTATTACCTCCTTGTTTTGCAAAGTAATAGAAACCATTATTAACAGCCATCGCATGCGGTACCTTGAGGATCACCAGCTGATTAGTGACCGCCAGTACGGTTTCCGACGAGGTCGCTCAGTTGTTGGCCGTAAGTTTGTACATAGCGAAGGCTTTCGATCGGGTTTGGCACAAAGTGCTTCTTTCGAAGCTGCCTTCCTATGGGCCTCCCGAGAAATTGTGCAATGGGGTCACCAGTTTTATTGCAAATCGGAGCATCAAGATCGAAATAGACGGTGCATGCTCTGATTACAAGCCCATTAACGCACCAATGTTTCTTCTGCACATCAATGATATGTTGCAAGCCTGGTGATGCTTTATACACCGGCCGTGCCAATATTTCTCGGGAAAACGTCGCTGAGTACCGGAACAAACTTATGTCTGAAGTCGAAACTTTGTTGAATAACATCTCAGACTGGGGGCAACTAAATCTAGTCCAGTTTAATCCCCAGGAGACATAAATTTGCGCATTTACCGCTAAACAGAACCCCTTTGTTGTATCTCCACAGATTGAAGGCACTCCCCTTGTTGCCTCAGCCAGTATCGGAATGCTCGGTGTCGACATATCGAGTGACGTGCTGTTTCTTGGTCACGAAGCCTACTCAGAGTGGCCGCTCCTTCACTTCGGACTAGCCATGTGGGTATCCCTATGTTTGCCATGGGTTACCACGCCACGACTACTAAGACCGCCCCCTCCCCCACCCCCCTATCGCCACTACAAGGTTAGAACCCATTCAGCGGGAAGCTATTTTTCACCTTAACTCATGCATACTCACTAAGGGCATTAATAGTGTTGCAGTACCTATATAAATTTATTTCTTTGACATAATAAATTGGTCATATTTACACAGGTTTCAGATTTCATTATAACAATATTTCGAAGACATGTGAAGTTCACCAAAACGTTAGTTAGGCGGACACTTCCTTGATCTAAAACCCTATCAGAAATGAGAGTAGGCCTGTGCCCAGCAGTGGGACGTATATTGGCTGTATAAAAAAAACAGAACAAATTTACGTTTTTCTAAACCCAAAGTCATCATCAGGCGAACTTTCTACACTTGAATATATATGGCCCTTGCGTTTGAGGGCAAACAAGTAAAGTAAAAATAAAAAACATTCAAAAGAATTATCTAATACTACTGGTACTAACAAAAATTATTGTGGGTATCGTCTGTGAAGTTTTTTAAACAAAGATAATCATTTTGTTTCGGACGACGATTCACAAGTTGTATTTTTTCAGTCATAGTTAATAGGCATCTGATAATTATCTATTGTCGGCAAATTTGGTTGTTAACAGAATATGTGTCGAAAAGAATATCGTTAAGTATTATAGACAAGGAACTCTACAACCCTACTGAATTGTATTGTTTATCAAAACTCAGTATGTAATATAAAGCTAAATATGTTGATAATTACGATATTAAGATTTGTTACAAATTTTTTACGTGAATATCAAATAGTTTTAATTTTTTTTAATACTAACTCTAAATTCACTTGTTGAATTTTATCCCACTTTCTTTTTGATAACGATTTTTACAAATTACACACACTCCCATTATTACCAAAAAATACAAAAAAAAAAATCTTATAAAGGTGGCTCTTAATGTTGCCCAACATAGTGGCTAATGTGTTGGCAAAGATATTATTAGCCAAGAGTTTGTGATGGCGTCCACACGTTGGAAGGTCGTTCAGTTTGCTTTGGTTCAGGCCAATGTGCGGACAAATTTATTAAAATGGATATTGAGGCGCTAACGGCTGCTGCAGTTTATTTATTCACAGCCTACCGCTACTACGTAAATGTGTATAAGAAAAGGGTGAACAAAAAGAAATGGAAAAAAAGAAATTTTATTTCTTCTGTTCACAAACAAATTATCGGCTTGGTAAAGCTCTATAAAGCGATAAGTGTCTTCATTGGTCATTGTTACTGGCATTTTGTAGACACTAGTAACGATGCGTGAATATAAAATTTAAATCAGGTGTGTGCAAATTAAAGGTTGCCCAACGTGTGTACGCGGAGGCCAATACTCTGCCACAACCCTTTAATCTTTTGTAAAAAGCCGACACCACACGGATCTCGTGCCAACTTTTGGGCCATCATTCCAATACATACCAACGTAAACACAAACACCCGCTCTACACGATGGCCATTGGTATTGGCCAACACATTTGCCACTATGTTGGCCAACGTGAAGAGTCGCCATAATATAACTAAAATCAAACGTAACCGTACTAGACAAAATACTTTCGTGTTTCGCTTAAAAGCTTAAAATATAGAGAGATGATTTGAACAACACGACAGCGTTTGCCATATTATGTCAATTTTAGTTCCCGGTAGGAACAATGGCAGAGCTGGAAATCGGCACAAACTAGCCAGTCCAGCGTACTTGCATAATAGAGGTCAATGGTTATATCTTATATTATAACCTACGTATAAAAGAAACCATACTGTGTTTTAAAATACCTATAGCACCATCTTGTCAAAAGTATAGCAATCATTTTATTATCACACTTAACTATGATATTCAAAAAATAAGGGTTTTTAATAATGTAGAACAACTCAAAATATAATATTATAATTTTTTAATCTCACGACAATGTAAATTTTAAAACATTTTGTAGCTGCAAAAGGAAAGATAATACCTACTGCCCAGCTCCTATAATAGATAACATAATTCTTTACTTATTTACTTATCTTCACGCACAATCCCTGACGGGGTAGCCAGAGAGAACAGATCGCCAAGTGTCACGATCCTTACATACCTCTTTCGCTTCTTTCAGATTCATTATCTTCTTCATACATGCACGTCTAGGTATCCGAGTACTCTTGACCCTCCTAGATAACATAATGATATATATTTATTCCTACGGTTCAATCTCTACGTAACCAGACAATATTTAATCTGTGACACTATAGTGAAAGTCTCTTAAAAATCCGTTCTCAGATTTTGGCGTGATGCGTGTTCATACAGACAGACAGACAATGTTTTCAAACAAAAAATTGTATAATGTAAAGTGCAATAATATACTTCAATTAAAATTTCAAAAAATATCCAATGTGCATTAAACATCGTGTTAGAATTTTATTGTAATAATAGATAATATCTCATTTGTTTTTATTTCTTTAACGTCTCTTAAAAGTGTATCTACTTTCAATTACGGAAGAAGATTACTCTCTCGCTATAAGATGGATTTACCACCTCTTTTGGTAGATGGCATCATGATATAAAACATACTGCTGCATTTTATGTGTGCATGACAAGAAACGAAGACCCCTTTCACTGGGGATAAGCCATTTTAGAAAAAATATCTAAATAAAAAAGCTGACGTTATTATTTAAATATATTTAGTAGTGTTTAATTAATTGATATTATATATTTTTTATAGGATCAGGGTGACAAACGAGCACACAGTCCACCTGATGGTAAGTGGTTGCTGCGGCCCATAGACATCTACATCTATCCTCTATTACAAATCAAAATGCAGATGCGTTGTCACCCGTGAGGAATAAGATGGAATGCTTCATTTCCAGTAAAAAAGGGCTCCGGCCCGGTGGCCGTGGCCGGTGCCGTGGCCGGTGGCGGTGCCGGTGCACTCACCAAGCGAAACGCAGAGGTAAACCTTTACGTCACGCTGGTATTCTGTGAGGTCGTGGTACCACCCCGGTTCGAGCCGTCCTATACGTGCAACAGCAAAAGCTGCTGCGTGGCTCTACCACTGTTATTATATATATTATGTAATCTTTATATATAAAAAGTACGTGTCACGTTGTTTGTCCGCGATGGACTCCTAAACTACTGAACTGATTTCAATGAAATTTTTGGTCAATGTGCAGTGTGGTCCAACTTAAAAAATAGGATAGCTTACATCTCAATTTAATGTCGCAATACAATATTATTTTATTGAAAATTATTTGTCTATTATTTGACAGTCACAATTATCTGTTAGCTCCAAACGATTCTGTCAGATGACGATATCTGTTGACTGGATTGAGTAAATATTTAATAGATGGCGCTATATTAAAAGTTCAAACGTTTAATATAAGCTACAATTTAGTAGTATAACCATCACGTGTTGCTGTAAGTATTCAACAGAAAGAACCGATTTCAAAAAAAATTTGCAGACTGTGTGCAGTGTGGTCCAACTTAAGAGATAGGATAGTTTTTATCCCGATAAGTGACCGTCAATTTTTTTATTGCTAATTTCAGGAGTTTTTTTGGGAAAGCAAAAGGTCGTTCGGAAAGGGCAGAACAACGTCTGCCTGGTCAGCTAGTATATTATATAATACAACATCACTTCAGGTTAGACATATGATTTATATTAGGTTGAAGTAATTAAATTGATTGTGGAACATTTTTAGTTGGGTATGTGAACAACCCGTTCAAACTTTGCCTTAGTAGGATCCATTAATGAGGCGTTATTTACATTTAAGGTTAGGGATGCCCAATCTGGATCGATTTTATGAAATATCGATCCACGGCCATACGATCTACCGATTTTTGAATCGATTCAAGCGAATGAGATCTTCACCCAGATCGAATCGTATGCCTATAAGATCGTATGAAAAAATTGTAGCAATTAAAACCTCAAACATCAACTGAACCGTAATGTACTAACGTAAGAACTAAGAACCGATCTTTGTATACCTATCGTATTGCCGGGAGGGGACAGAATAACTAAAACAAAGTAAGATCACCTACCTACACATTCAATGAGAGTAGCTTCGAGTTACATCAAAAGCGGTAATGTATAAAATATGAAGGTAGGTATGATAATATATTGTTTATTTTATTATCGGGTACCTATGTTAGTGTTCTATGATCTTTCATTTTTTGTATTACTGCGATACGAAAAGTTGAGTTGTTCTGTGAGCGTAAACTATTATTTTAAAATACTTTTAAATATCGCCCAAATCAAATCGTCAAACATTTGGGCTTTTTTATGAAATGTGACATGGGTGAACAATAAAAAATGTGTAAACAGATGGTTAAAACTAGTGGAAATACTACCAATTTAAAAAATTATCTCAGACGTAATCACATACAATTATCCTAGCTAAGCAAAAGTGAAGAAAGTTCTATTACAGCGATTGCCAGCACAGAATACCAGCGTCAAATAGCAGCTTAATACTGCTGTGTTTCGTATGGTGAGTGTAGAGAACTGCAAAATAATTTTACTGGAAAAGAGGCATTCCATCTTAGTTCTCATTTTGAGGATAAATGTAATGTCTATGGGTCACAGCAACCATTTACCATCAGGTGAACTGTGTGCTCATTTGTCACCCTATCCTATAAAAAAGATTGCAAATCGTAAGTATCTTTCTTCTATACTAATAAATAAAATTGAAGTGTCTATTTGTAATGTCAAAATAACAGTTTTTTTACTAAATACATATCAAAGTATATACGGTGCTAATTACGAAAAGTAAATTTTTAAAATTTTTGTCTGTCTGTCTATCTATCCATTTGTACGTCCGTCTGTCTGTCTGTCTGTCTATCTGTTTGTTCCGGCTAATCTCAAAAACGGCTGGGCTGATTATGACGGGACTTTCACGGTAGCCGATGTTACAGGGTAATGTATATAACTAATTGAAGAATTTACGCTACTTTAATTTTAGAAATAATTTGCCGTAATAGGCTAGATCCAGTGCCAGTCAAAATTATTATTTTTGAAGTGTTAAACCTGTTTTATACTTTTCTAAAATAATAATTTGGAAAAACTCACTGGAACCGTAATAAGCATTGTTAAATTTAATAAATTTTCATGCATACTGTGCTTTTGTTTATTTTTATAAAATTACGACTCGATTTTCCAAGATCGAATAAAATCGATTCAATGTAATATGATTAAATGGTGAATCGATTCACGAGGTTACGATCCAGTAGATCGATTCAAAACAAAAAATCCGGCATCCCCATTTAAGGTATCTAATCATCAAAGACCATTTATTTTAACAATTTTTGCGATTTCTCAAATGCCAAGTCTTTTTCCGATAAAATATAGCCTAGATTATTCCTGGCATTACTCTGTATCTGTTCGTCAAGTTTCATTACAAGTGGTTTAGCTATTCTGAACGTTACCCCAAACAGACAAACAAAATTTAAAAAATGGTTTTTCATGCCTTCATCATTATCATCATTACAGCCCTTCACAAGTCCATTGCTGAACATAGGCCTCCCCAAGGAATGCCACAAAGCACGGTCCCGAGCCACCTGCATCCATTGACTTCCTGCATGTCTTATGAGGTCGTCACTCCATCTTGTGGGGGGACGCCCTACACTTCGCCTACTGGTACGAGGCTGCCACTCGAGAACCTTTCTTCCCCATCGGTTGTCGGTTCTTCGAGCTATATGGCCGACCCACTGCCACTTCAGCTTACTAATCCGTTGGGCTATGTCGGTTACTCTGGTTCTACTGCGGATATCCTCATTCCTAAGTTTATCACGCAGAGAAACTCCGAGCATAGCCCTCTCCATAGCTCGCTGAGCGACCTTGAGCTTCCTCATACGGCCAGCAGTGAAGGACCACGTCTCAGTTCCGTAAGTCATCACTGGCAACACGCACTGGTCGTACAATTTTGTTTTAAGGTTTTGAGGTATTTCTGACGAGAAGTCGTACCTTCCCGAACGCTGCCCAGCCGAGTTGAATCCGTCGATTGACCTCTCGGTCGAAGTTGGACTTACCTAGTCGGACTATTTGTCCCAGGTAAACATACTCGTCAACAACTTCGAGCTTAGTGCTCCCAACAACTACCGGCATAGGTGTGACATGGACATTAAACATAATCTTTGTTTTGTCCATGTTCATCTTAAGACCTATCCGTTGGGAGACACTATTGAGGTCATTGAGCATAGTGCTTAGTTCCTCCAGCGATTCTGCCATGAGGACTATATCGTCGGCAAATCGAAGGTGAGTGACGTACTCGCCATTGATGTTAATTCCGTATCCTTTCCAGTCCAGAAGCTTGAAAACGTCTTCCAATGCAGCGGTGAAGAGTTTCGGGGATATAACATCACCCTGTCTTACACCTCTCTGCAATTGGATAGGTTTCGTACTCTGGTTCTGTACTCGGATAGCCATCGTAGCTCTATTGTACAAACACTTCAGCACTTCGATATACCGACAGTCAACTTGGCACCGCTGAAGGG
Organism: Parnassius glacialis; assembly: GCA_033319125.1. Taxonomy (NCBI): domain Eukaryota; kingdom Metazoa; phylum Arthropoda; class Insecta; order Lepidoptera; family Papilionidae; genus Parnassius; species Parnassius glacialis. The sequence continues at coordinate 26,073,446 of JAVANC010000005.1, read as the reverse complement.
ACTGCAGCACCGCCCAAATTTCGACGGAATCAAAGGCTTTCTCATAGTCCACATACGCCAGACATAGTGGCAAATTGTACTCTTCGGACTACTGTACAATTTGTCGTAGGGTATGTATGTGGTCTATGGTGCTAAAGCCCTTTCGGAAACCGGCTTGTTCGGGAGGCTGGAAGTCGTCAAGTCTGCGCGCGAGACGATTCGTAATGACTCTCGAAAACAGCACGTAGACGCGGCTCAGAAGGGAAATCGGTCTGTAGTTCTTCAAGAGAGCGTTGTCACCTTTCTTGAAGAACAAGACCACCGCACTTCTGCTCCACGCCTCCGGTGTAATGCCACCATGGAGGACGGAATTAAAGAGCTTCTGAAGGACTTCAAGTACCGGTCTTCCACCCGCTTTCAGAAGCTCCGCTGTAATTCCATCCTCGCCTGAGGCCTTGCCGTTTTTAAGGTGCTAGAGAGCCATTCTAATCTCGCTCAGACTGACGTCCGGGATATCTTCGGAACAGTGTCGAATAAGACTCGCTCTTGGATCGTTACTCACACTTGCGTGTGGCTCCAACGATGACGTGTACAGCTGCCCATAGAACCTCTCAATCTCACTCAAAATCTCAGGTGTCCCGGAAACGATGCTGCCACATTCGGTCTTCAGCTTTGACAGTTGGCTCTTTCTGGCAGACAGATCTCTGGCAAAGACTTTGGAGCCTTGGTTCCGCTCGATCGCTTCTTCAATACGAGCTGTATTGAAGTTGCGTAAGTCTCGCCGCATGCATTTGGAGATCTGTCTGTTCAGTTGCCTGTATGCTGTCAAATCTGTTGAAGAATGTAGCCTCATCTCCCGTCTAACAGCCATGAGATTAAGAGTGTGATCGGAGAGTTTTTGTGTTCTTTTGCGGCGGGTCTTGTAGAACATAGCTCCGACCGCATGGACATTTTCCACGAGCTTGTCGTTCATATCGTCCACTTCATTGCAGTCTTCTAGGCACTGAAAACGGTTTTGTAACTCGAGCTGAAAGGTTTCGGGACTTTGGATTAGAGCACGAGGGGGACGGAGCGTTGACTTCATCAGACGAGACCTCTCCAACTTAACATTTAGGTTCAGTGTGCCTCTAACCATTCGGTGATCGCTGCCGGTTTTCACCCTCGCGATCACTGAGACATCACTGAACAGTTGTCGTCTGGTCGTCATAATGAAGTCAATCTCATTTTTTGTCGAACCGTCGGGGCTCGACCAGGTCCACTTCTTGTGGGGCCGCTTCTTGAAGAAAGAGTTCATCATAAAGAGTCCCTCTTTCTCCATGAAGTCGGCCAGCTGCTGGCCCCTTGGGTTCCGTTGCCCTATTCCAAATTTCCTTACTTTCAGCTCACCGTTCTCTCTTGTGCCTAGTTTTGCATTGAAGTCTCTCATTAACACCGTATATTGGGTTTTGGAGCAATGCATGGCTCTAGAGATATCCTCATACATTTCCTCTACCTCCTCATTGGGGTGTGCCGAAGTTGGTGCGTAAACCTGTATGACCTTCAGCGAATACCGTTTGGTGATTCTGAGTATAAGGTACGCCACCCTCGTCGACACACTCCCGATCTTTACAACGTTGTTAACGAGAGACTTGTGGACGATAAATCCGACACCTCCTTGGGACAGATGGTCGCCCTCCCGGTGATAGAGCAAGTTGCCGGATTTCGAGGATTACCGTGTCCTCCCCCTCTCTTCGGACTTCGGATAATCCTATAATATGCCAGCGCAACTTGTCTATCTCTTCTTCCAGCTCCACGATCTTCTCGTCAGACCTCAGGGTGCGTGCGTTGTACGTTGCCAGGTCGAGTCGTCGTAGGTGGCAACCGAACCTCCACCGGAGATTCTTAGCACCCCCTGCCCCGCCGTTACCGTGGTCGCCACCGTAGCCAGGAATAGCGGGGCCGCCGGGGACTTGGGGCCGTCTCTTTGTTACTCTCGTCATTGGGGGGTATTTGCCATAGTTGCCACGCTTGGCGGGTTGGCAACCGCAGTTTTTTTATTGTAACTTTGGCTATTATCAGGAAGATGCTGCTGCCCATCTCCCGCCTGTTTCCCTTTGTCGCCTTTTACGACACCCACGGGAGGATATGGGGTAGTGGATATTCTTGACCGCCACTACACGGCATGCCTTAATGGTATATAAATAACCCCCTCAGCTCAATAAAAAGCAGTTATTTCTATATTACAGATAAGCACTTTAATTTTATATAAAATGTATAGATTAAGATATATATATTAGAAAAAGAGCCATTTAGCCTATTTTCGTGGCCAGGTAACGGTACTTTCATTGCCGTGCTACTAAAATGCATTTAAGCATTAGTACCTAGATTATTATAATTAATTAGAGCGAAAAAAACAGCTTTTTATGTCACACTGGCAACAAAATAATTAAATGGTAATTTTATTACAGTAGACGCTACAATACATAGTATATTCATATATATCTATCGTTATAATTCATCCTCGCAGTAGCTCCTTGATTGATGACTCCGGAGATTGTATGTCAGGATTACGTCTGCGAAGGATGTAAGGAATATTTAGTAGATCAAACTAGCAAATGGAGCTTGCCAAGTTTTATACCTAGTAAATAATTAAATGCTAATCTTAAATTGTTACTTCCATATACAATACAAATAAACACATCAACACGGTATAGGGCTATTATAACAAAACATAAATTAAAAGGGCTTTTGTCAATATTTTCTTAATACATGTATATTCGTATATCCAAACAAAACTTTATTTAATAATCTAACACTTTCTATAAAGATTGACTTTCAATGAGTTTTCAGATATTTCCATTGTTATGCAGACGACAGCACTGGTGATGCTTTATACACCGGCCGTACCAATATTTCTGGGGAAAACATCGCCGAGTACCGGAACAAACTTGCGTCTGAAGTCTAGACTTCGTTGAACTGTGCCGACTAAATCTACTCCAGTTCAACCCCAGAAGAAACAAGTTTGCGCGTTTGCCGCTAAAAAGAACCCGTTCGTCGTACCTCCTCAGTTTCAAGGCACTCCCTTTATTTCCTCAGCCAAAAAAGGAATCGTCGGTGTCGACATATCGAGTGACGTGCAGTTTCGTAGTCACTTAAAAGAGAAGGCCAAATTGGCCTCGAAAAAGCTTAAAGTGCTCAGCAGAGCAAGACAGTATTTTATGACGGCACACCACTTGCAACTTTACAAGGCACAGGTTCGGCCCCACATGGAATACTGTTCCCATCTCTGGGCAAGGGTTCCCCAGTTCTAGATCCTTCCACTTGACCGCATCCAGCGCAGAGCGGTTCGAATCGTCGACGACCAAGTTCTTTCCGATCGGATTGACTCACTGGCACTGCGTAGAATATTGCGTCTCTTTGCGTATTTTATCGCATCTACTACGGAAGGTACTTTGAGGAATTGTTTGGACTAATTCTAGCCACTCAGTTTCACCATCACACATCGCGACAAAACCCGCAATACCATCCATACCATCTGGGTGATTGGCGGTCATTGTGCGTTTTAGGAAAAAATTTTCTTCCTCGCACAACTTCCTTGTGGAATCGACGTGTGAGAGCGTGGTTCTTCTTCGGTCGAGCCGACCCATTCGTGCTACAAATATACTAATAATTAGTTGCAGCATGACTCTACCATGTATAATAGAGCTCTTTTTTGGAGCATATCCTAAACATGCTGAATGGGATTTAAATCTGGGGATTGCACTGGCCATTGGAGGGCCTGGATATCATTTTTTGCAACCAGGCTATTACTACACTGACCGTTTGTGAACGGGAATTGTCGTGCATAAGCAGAAAATTCTGACCCATTTGTATCTGATGTGGCAAGACTATTGGTTCTATCACCTCGTTACGGTATTTTGTCATCGTAGTGCCCTGTATCTAAACGCGACCTATTCTTCCACCAAAACGAATACCTGCTCACACCATAAAAGATGACCATTATGGTATGGTATTCGTTCCTCAAGAATTTCTTGAGGGTATTGAAGCCATTTTTTGTATGACTAGAAACTCTGCGAATACTTATTTTGCGCGAATAAGGATGAATACCAAATTAAAATTCATCTGTGAAAACCACTAAAGACCATTGTTGAGGTTCTTCTCAGTTCACATGTTCTCTCTAGCCCATTGCAGTCTTCATCCAAGATATTCTCTTCTTAGAGTTAGAAGCCAAAAAGGTCTACTAGCATTGTTGGCTTCTTGCGGTCTTTTCCTCATAGTTTGGTCACTCACAAGCACCTAGTATTCAGGCCTTTGGACCAATTGAATCGCCGTAACATTTGGTTGCTTTTAAGCAGCAACTTTCAAAAAACGGTCTTGTTTGTCGGTGTTGTAATGCGACTTGGTTCTGGATGTCTCTCTGCCACCTCCTCCGTGGCACAAAAGAACTTCGTTGCCGAAGCAATGTCATGTTGAAAAGCACCAGTCTGCAGTATTACCCACTAATCTTAACATCCCTTCTCTGGATAATTGGCGTTGATATTGTAACGACCCCCCCCCCCTCCCCTTCTCTTCTCTCTCTTCTATACTTATACTTGTTTAGAATCTATAACTATAAGACATATAAATATATCTAATTTATAGGACCAGTATATTTTGATCTTTCTAAAGGTGTAAATATAGGTCGTATAATAAATTTATGGCGTGATCGTCTTAGTTAGGACCCTTATTTACGTTATGTTTGTATGGTAACTTAGTTCTTTTAGGTGTATCTTGGAAGAATGAATATTCACGAGAGCAATCGAAAGCTGTTGGTAGCGTCTTATAAGCTAAACAACCCCGTTCACGAAGACAGAGCTCAAAAAAGTTAAGAACAATAAATTGTCCCTATTCCACTTGCATCAGGTTCACAACAGTCAATTCCTTATTAAGTAATCCCTTCCCGTTTGGAAAAGGCTCACACTATTTATATCAAATACCAGATGCAAGGGCTACGCTCTCCCACATTTAAAAAAAATGTGGAGGAGGTACACGGCTCCGCACACGCCGTGCACGATGAGCGCCAACCATTTTAATGCGCTCCCTCCGAAGGGTACGCTAATTTGGGAACTGGACCGTATTCCAAAGCAAAATAACTGGCGAACCAGTAAAAGAGGACTTGGCCCCTTGATAGTGCGTAAGCACAAACATCGACCGAAGTCGCGCATGTCAATGCGTGTAAACGTCATACAGAGTAAAATCAAATCCAGCCACAGTGAATGTATGTCACACGGGTTAGGCAACAATAAGCACACTGGCCATAAAAAGCCCTCCGTGAGCGCCACAACCTGCCAGACCGCCGTTCCTGCAGACGTGATGTAAGTGTAAGGCATCACCACCAATTGCATGGTCAGCACGGCCAATTGGCCGCAGAGCGTGTCATGAGTCTACTGCTCACCTCAAAGGAATGGGGTCCCACGTTGCGCGGCTTTCGGTCGCAGTCTTGAGAGCCTCCTCAGATTCTCCCTCCAGCTACCACCCGCATGAGGTCGACACATGTGCTCCACCAACCAATACAATGGCAGATATAGCCAATAGGCAGTTATAAAATAATAGTAATAATTCGCCATCAGAAAGGGTTTGTGTCACTGACGTTGAGTATATGCATTTTTCGATCATGTTTGTCTCACCCACCAACAAGTTGCCTTCAATCTTTCAAAGGTGGGAACTTTATAGAGATATATTATTAAGTTGTTATATAAAACATCATGGAGGACAGACAGTCTGCAGCCCCGCAATGAAGGTACCCGACTTGGGCAAAGCTACTTAGGTTGTGAGTCAAACCAAGACGCAGGGAGCGCCATTGAGAATAGCGACCCGCCAAACAACCATCCTAGAGACGCAATCCTGCAGAACGCAACAAGCATCAATACGACTATCGTCGCGCTTACACCATCCCAAGGTCCCCCATACAGTCCCAGCAGACATCACCACCCGCAGACCTCCATCGACCAGAACCACAAGATGCGTCGAATCAGGTGCAGCACACCCGCAGATCCATCACAAGACACAATACTGCAAGTAGCAATAAGCATCAATGCAACTATCATACAACACACCCACATGATCCCTATCGACTTTGGTAACAAAATTGATAATGTTGTTGACTAAAAATACCACCAGCGCATCATAGTAGTACGGTACTAAGACGTTAGTAGCCAAAACTCCACGTATCATAGCGCTATTGCACTAAGACATGGAGTTGAGTATATACTACTCCATAAGAAGGGGCTATTATCAAAAGCCATCCATGAAAATGGTATAGTAAATCTAAGTTTGCTGAGGGCCTTTCGAACGCCGCCGAGTTCATTCAATAATGTCAAAAAAAGAGATGATGGCGTCCCGTACGGGTAGAAAACCGAAGAAGATTACGTTAGTATTTCTAGACGGTGTTACTATTGAAAAAGTGGACCTATACAGGTACCTAGGGCATATTCTAACAGAGGAATTGCGTGATAACCCCGATATCGAACGCGGATGTACGCCTCTAGCTGTTCGGTGTAATTTGCTCGCAGATCGGTTTACGCAGTGCAGTCCTGAGACAAGGTTTACCTTGTTTATAGAATATTGTACACGTACATAGCACCATCAGAGTGCAGTATAATAACGCATACCAGATTATGATGAAACTGCTTAAACACTGCAATGCGCCTAGCATGTTTGCCGACATGAGGATGCCTGAATTCTTCGCGGCTTATTAGATCTCAGATTGCGCATTCACATGCTTTTTGATTCCGCATTCACGATTCCCAGAACAAGATTCTCAGGGTACTGCATGCTCTAAAAATCCCATAGTTAAATACTGGCGTGAATAGAGCACAGTAACTTTAAATAATGTGATTTTACTTTTATGTTATTTGTATATAACTTTACCATACCATGTAATCGCTGGTCCAAACAATTCATTTCGAGTCTCTTTTTACTTATATGACATCAGCAGTTTTTAACAGTGGTAGAGCCAGGCGGCAGCTTTTGCTGTCGCACGGATGGGCCGGCTCGAACCGGGGTGGTACCACGACCTCACAGAATACCAGCGTGAAGTAGAGGTTTGCCTCTGCGTTTCGCTTGGTGAGTGCAGGTGGCCGGAGGCCCTTTTTACTGGAAATGAGGCATTCCATCTTAGTCCTCACGGGTGAAAACGCATCTGCATTTTGTCTGTAACAGAGGATAGATGTAGATGTCTATGGGCCGCATCAACCACTTACCATCAGGTGGACTGTGTGCTCGTTCTTCACCCTTATCCTATAAAAAAAAGTAACATTAAATGTTCTTGTCTAATAATTCTCGAGTTTACATTAGATGAGTCACCAAAGGCGAAACCAACAGTAATATCCGCTTTGAGTTGTAATGGCCTACATCACTTCGCTCTATACTGTAACAAGGTCCATACCCGGTCTAATGAAAATAAATAGCTTACACGCGTCATTCCCTCTAATGAAAATGCTAAGATCATGAACAATAACATGAGAAAATATACAAAATTCATACATTGCACGAATAATATTTATTGGAAAATAATTTATTTTAAAGCAGTAATAAAATTTTTAAATTTATGTAAAAATTAAAATATATTATTTTTAATTAAAATATATTGATTTAAACGAATAATTTCGAGCTTACCTTCCCTTGAATACTTAAAATGCCAATCACAATAAAAATATATTTTTCATGAGTCAAAGTCTGAAAACTAAAATCTTAGTCACTTACTGACTGGTTCACTAACACTTTGAAAACCGGCCATGGCCTCTTCTAAGTTACTTCTTACTTAAAGTTTGTCATCAAGGTGAATCACTAAGCTTAAACAAAGGGAAAAATCTGAAAAATACAAATTATTGATATTTGGTGTCACAAATGTATTTTAATCGTAATTTTATTGTTTTAAAATTTATAAAAATATGAAACAATTTTTTCTCAAAAATTATTGATATCTCACAAAAACCATAAATGTAAAAAGATGGTCAAGTTCGGTACAAGTGATGTTCAAGACTGTCGACTTCGCTCAGAAAGGTTGAGATCTTAATGGGTGCCAAGTTCCATCGTAGTCCCAAGAAGGTTATACGTGTCTATAGATCCTACGATTTAATTATCCACTGCTAAGTTCTGCTGTTTTTGTGGGAATCCTTTATTCAAAAAAGTTTTGGTTCTCCATTATAAATCGTTTTATTATATTATCTAACGTGCATGTTAAAATAGTTTTTAATTAAAACTATGTACCCAATAACTCACGAAGACTTAAATAGAAACGTCTCCAAGGCGTTGGTAAGCCAGTATTTTGTTTAATGTTTTTTCTGCATTATCTGCACTATAGAACGACTCGTTTTTTTATATATATTATAGGATAAGAATGAGAAATGAGAACACAGTGCACCTGATGGTAAGTGGTTGCTGTGATCCATAAACTATCCTCAAAATGCAGATGCGTTGTCACCCGTGAGGACTAAGATGGAATGCCTCATTTCCAGTAAAAAGGGCCTCTGGTTCTTTACACTCACCATACGGAACACAGCAGCGTAAAGCTGCTATTTTACGTTGGTATTCTGTGAGAGCGGTTGGCGGCCGACCCATTCATATTACAACTATACCACTAATATAGCTACAGCATGTTTTTTTTATCTATAGTAACAAGACATGAGGGCAATTCCAAAAAGAATTCGATCAATTGTAGTGTAAGTTTTAGTAACTTACAGGGAGTTTGGAAGATGGGTGCAAAGCCTGAAGGTAATGATACCTTAAATTATTTAGAACATATTAAACTAAACTTGTCTCAGACGAAGTCTGCTCCTTTTTAGGGTTCCGTTGTTACACACAAGGAACAACTCCATAGAAAATGACCTGCAAAACTAGCTGCACTATAACTTTGTAATGTTATTGTTAACTGTTAAAAATAAAAAATTTATGAAGAAAATGACTTATATTTATTACTACTATAGCTTTACTTTTTCATTTGGGATTCGGGATAGGCAGGCAGGATCTTCTTTCTTACTTATTACTTTCACTTATTTTTTTAGTTGGTAGTTATTGTTTTTTTTTTTATATAGGAAAAGGTAGACAAACGAGCGCACTGTCCACCTGATGGTAAGTGATTGCTGCGGCCCATAGACATCTACATCTATCCTCTATTACAAATGAAAATGTAGATGCGTTGCCACCCGTGAGGACTAAGATGGAATGCTTCATTTCCAGTAAAAAGGGCCTCCGGCCAACTGCACTCACCAAACGAAACGCAGAGGTAAACCTCTACTTCACGCTGGTTTTCTGTGAGGTCGTGGTACCACCCCGGTTTGAGCCGGCCCATCCGTGCTTCAGCAAAAGCTGCCGCGTGGCTCTACCACTGTTAAATGTTATTGTAGACATCATTCAAAGTATTCATACAATCATATAGCCTCTCACAGTTTTAGTCGTCACATTCTTGGTTTACGCGGGCGACCTCAGGATAATTTGGGCATTGGTGGTTTACCTGAATGCTCTTTACGGTCATATATGTATGTCTCAGGGATGTACTGCCGAAATACATAAATAGATAGTCGTCTATGATTATCTTTGTACCTTTCCATGTGAGTCATTTGAGGTTAATCGTATTATTTTCAACATCCTAGTTTTTTAATCTTTTTTTGAATACCACCATAATACATTACCACATAAGTCCTTCAGTTACGATCTTCCTATTGGTACCCATTTTCATTAATTATCAAGAAAGCCCACGTAATGTGACGAGCAGCGACGGAACCCTACGTCTACATTGTGCGTGACCCGACACGCAGTTTCTTTTTTTAATTGAATTTCTCAGGTTTTTAAGAATAAAATCCTTTCTTTTTCAATAAATTGCTCATAATGTTCCGTGATAGCTATTATGTTATTATTTTTTATTTATTTAATGTGTTTTAATTACTATATAATTACTCAACAAAATAATTTCAAAGCATTTTCATCATCAAAAGAAAATTCTACGCATATTTAAGTTTAAGAAACAAACAAAAATTAACGAAATTTTGTGTTTCACAAAAAAAAAAAATAGCCTTTGTTTTTCAAACCTTCTTATAAAAATTCTTTGTTTATTGCCCTTTCTTCAACAACTTTAACGGTGGTAGAGCCACGCAGCAGTTTTTGCTGTTTCACGTATGGGCCGGCTCGAGCCGGGTTGGTACCACGACCTCACAGAATACTGGCGTGAAGTGGAAGCTCTGCTTCTGCGTTTCGTCTGGTGAGTGCAGGTGGCCGGAGGCCCAATTCCCCCCCCCCCCCATCAACATGGTAGCGGCATTACACGATAGGCTACCCCAGGAGGGTACCGTACCCCTGGAGAATCCCTCGCTGAGCATCCACGACCATGTTATTCCAATCTAACCTAAACGCCGTCCACTACCATCTCGAGACGGTAAAGCCGGCCTTGCTCTTCCTGACCGGGATGCAGGTTTCCTCTCCGGCTGATATTTCGTATCTCTCCTACCCGGGATACAAATTGGAGCACTCCTTTGTGCCTCGGGCTGGAGTTAGCGTGTATGTCAGAGAGGACATCTGTTCTCGACGCCTCGGCAGTCTTGAAGGTTCGGACCTGTCCATCCTTTGGCTACGCGTAGACAGCGACGACCATCCGCGCGTCTACGGGTGCCTCTATAGGTCCCATAGCGGTAATGCTGAAACAGACCGACTCATCGACCACGTCCAAATGGCTACAGATTCCTTGCTACAACAGGTCCCATCCGCAGAGATCGTGATCCTTGGCGATTTTAACGCCCACCATGCCGAATGACTCAGTTCACGTTTAACCGATCATGCGGGGAGATCTGTTCATGACTTTGCCTTGGCATATGGTCTGACACAACTGGTTACTTCGCCTACGCGGATTCCAGATGTGGAGGATCATACACTTTTCCTGTTGGATCTTTTGCTGACCTCTCATCCGGACGGATATCAGGTTTCCGTCGATGCCCCTCTCGGCTCTTCGGACCATTGTCTGATCCGGAGTATGGTGCCACTCACGCTCCCTTCGCGGTTGCGTTCTGCAGGTTGCCGCCGTGTTTGGCATTACAGGTCGGCGGATTGGGACGGAATGCGGTCTTTCTTTGCATCCTACCCATGGGGGCGGGTTTGCTTCTCGCCGGATGATCCCAGCGCTGTTGCTGACTTTGTCACTGATGTGGTGCTACAGGGAATGGAACTATTTATTCCATCATCTGTGGTACCCATCGGAGGCAGATCTCAGCCTTGGTTTGGTTGCTCCTGTAAGACTGCATTATGCAGTAAGCAGGAGTGTTATCAAGCCTGGGCTGCGGCTTCGGCGACTCGGGATGTAAACACCAGCATACTTAAAAAGAAGTATAACTTCGCCTCCAGGTCCTTCAAAAGAGTTATTGCCAAGGCAAAGTCAGAGTACATAGGCAGAATTGGCGAGAAACTAGTTCGCCTTCCTTCGGGAACCCGTGCATTCTCGTGTCTCGCCAAGGCTGTCCAAAAGAATTTCTGTAAGCTATCACTACCATCTCTACACAGGGAGGACGACTCACTGGCCCAAGACGCAAAAGACAAAGCCGACCTTTTAGGCTCCCTTATTGCATCCAACTCAACTTGTGATGACGGGGGAAAACACCGCCGACCATCCCGCGGTGTTAGTGCTCCATTCCGGATGTGCTGTTCTCACAGCGATCGCGATCGATTTATAATCAGGAACTAGTTTTTTTTCATACACGCTAGTACATTCACGCACATATACGCAAGTGCGCGCACTTGGGTATATGTGCGTGTGTGTGTTGCCCAAAACTTAAAACCAGGTCAAGTTTGAAAAAGTGTCACTTTTAGCCCAAGTACTGAAAAAAAATACTACGCAAGTTTGACAAGTAACTTTAAAATTTGGCACCTTTGATAAGGATTCCAAAATGGTATGACACTTGCTTAATTATTTCTTGCACACTGTTGCGTAGTTTGTTTCCGCGTTTGTTTGTCGCCTCTTACGACACCCACGGGATGATATTATAGAGTAGTAGATATTCTAACATCGCCAATGTACGGTCTCATCTCCATATTCATTGTTTTTATAATATTGAGTTGTTATCAGGAAGATGCTATGATGTCCATCTCCTATTTCAGTGCCTTACACCATCACCACACATCACCATAACTACATCACGTTATGATGTTGTGTGGGGGTGTTTGTCTGTAGAGCCACGCTGTACACGAGGTTACAATCTATTGAAAGCCATAAAAATGACAAGTAAGAAATAATAACGGGTATTAAGAAAATATTTTCTTATTTTTGTTAAGTCAACGAAAATATGTACTTCTATTTCTTTGTTCATTGTAGTATTTAATAGACATGAATTATAATGATATTCATCGTCATCGTTACAGACCATAGAACTGACACTGAACTATTGAACATAGAACTGACATAAGGCTATTTGTTAACAATTGGTTAAAAAAAAGAATAAAACTTACTTCTGTTAATTCCCGACGTTTCAGGAATTTAGAAGCACTCACGTTCACGTCGTACCTTCAGCTTTTTAATTATTACTCTGGGTCTGATCTACGCAGACTGAACTAACAGTGTCTTGAAATTTACATAAGCAGTGGTATGCTTGGGCTTAGTTTTGATTTTATTAATTACAGGAACCCAAGCAGTTGGTGATACCCAGCCTCCTTCTTTATTGAAATTAGGATGTTATTTTTTAATTTCAATAGCCTTAAGCCTCATTCTTGGTAGGAATCGATGTCCTTTCTTAAGAATTTGTAGTCTATCCAATCTGATGTAATGGCGAGGGCTGTCTAGGATATGATCGCAAACGAACTTCCTAGATATTTCTTTACGTAACTTACTAAGTGTAAATAGCATATATAAATTAATCTAATATATCAAATATCGATAAGTTCTTAAGCTAAATAAGCTTATTAAACGAGTATAATAAAAAATATATACTATTTTTTTAACAACGTAAATACGCATACGTTAAGATCCACCAACATTTTCTCCTATCATCATCATCATCATTACAGCCCTTCACAAGTCCACTGCTGAACATAGGCCTCCCCCAAAGAATGCCACAAAGCACGGTCCTGAGCCACCTGCATCCATCGACTTCCTGCATGTCTTACCAGGTCGTCACTCCATCTCGTGGGGGGACGCCCTACACTTCGCCTACCGGTACGAGGCTGCCACTCGAGAACCTTTCTTCCCCATCGGTTGTCGGTTCTTCGAGCTATATGGCCGGCCCACTGCCACTTCAGCTTACTAATCCGTTGGGCTATGTCGGTTACTCTGGTTCTACTGCGGATAACCTCATTCCTAAGTTTATCACGCAGAGAAACTCCGAGCATAGCCCTCTCCATAGCTCGCTGAGCGACCTTGAGCTTCCTCATACGGCCAGCAGTGAAGGACCAAGTCTCAGATCCGTAAGTCATCACTGGCAACACGCACTGGTTGTACAATTTCGTTTTAAGGTTTTGAGGTATGTCTGACGAGAAGATGTGTCGTAGCTTCCCGAACGCTGCCTAGCCGAGTTGAATCCGTCGATTGACCTCTCGGTCGAAGTTGGACTTACCTAGTCGGACTATTTGTCCCAGGTAAACATACTCGTCAACAACTTCGAGCTTAGTGCTCCCAACAACTACCGGCATAGGTGTGACATGGACATTAAACATAATCTTTGTTTTGTCCATGTTCATCTTAAGACCTATCCGTTGGGAGACACTATTGAGGTCATTGAGCATAGTGCTTAGGTCCTCCAGCGATTCTGCCATAAGGAATATATCGTCGGCAAATCGAAGGTGAGTGATGTATTCGCCATTGATGTTAATTCCGTATCCTTTCCAGTCCAGAAGCTTGAAAACGTCTTCCAATGCAGCGGTGAAGAGTTTCGGGGATATAACATCACCCTGTCTTACACCTCTCTGCAATTGGATAGGTTTCGTACTCTGGTTCTGTACTCGGATAGCCATCGTAGCTCTACTGTACAAACACTTCAGCACTTCGATATACCGACAGTCAACTTGGCATCGCTGAAGGGACTGCAGCACCGCCCAAATTTCGACGGAATCAAAGGCTTTCTCATAGTCCACATACGCCAGACACAGTGGTAAATTGTACTCTTCGGACTTCTGTACAATTTGCCGAAGGGTATGTATGTGGTCTATGGTGCTAAAGCCCTTTCGGAAACCGGCTTGTTCGGGAGGCTGGAAGTCGTCAAGTCTGCGCGTGAGACGATTCGTAATGACTCTCGAAAACAGCACGTAGACGCGGCTCAGAAGGGAAATCGGTCTGTAGTTCTTCAAGAGAGCGTTGTCGCCTTTCTTGAAGAACAAGACCACCGCACTTCTGCTCCACGCCTCCGGTGTAATGCCACCATGGAGGACGGAATTAAAGAGCTTCTGAAGGACTTCAAGTACCGGTCTTCCACCCGCTTTCAGAAGCTCCGCTGTAATTCCATCCTCACCTGGGGCCTTGCCGTTTTTAAGGTGTTGGAGAGCCATTCTAATCTCGCTCAGACTGACGTCCGGGATATCTTCGGAATAGTGTCGAATAAGACTCGCTCTTGGATCGTTACTCACACTTGCGTGTGGCTCCAACGATGACGTGTACAGCTGCCCATAGAACCTCTCAATCTCACTCAAAATCTCAGGTGCCCCGGAAACGATGCTGCCACATTCGGTCTTCAGCTTTGACAGTTGGCTCTTTCTGGCAGACAGATCTCTGGCAAAGACTTTGGAGCCTTGGTTCCGCTCGATCGCTTCTTCAATACGAGCTGTATTGAAGTTGCGCAAGTCCCGCCGCATGCATTTGGAGATCTGTCTGTTCAGTTGCCTGTATGTTGTCAAATCTGTTGAAGAATGTAGCCTCATCTCCCGTCTAACAGCCATGAGATTAAGAGTGTGATCGGAGAGTTTTTGTGTTTTTCTGCGGCGGGTCTTGCAGAACTTAGCTCCGACCGCAAGGACAGTTTCCACGAGCTTGTCATTCATATCGTCCACTTCATTGCAGTCTTCTAGGCACTGAAAACGATTTTGTAACTCGAGCTGAAAGGTTTCGGGACTTTGGATTAGAGCACGAGGGGGACGGAGCGTTGACTTCATCAGACGAGACCTCTCCAACTTAACATTTAGGTTCAGTGTGCCTCTAACCATTCGGTGATCGCTGCCGGTTTTCACCCTCGCGATCACTGAGACATCACTGAACAGTTGTCGTCTGGTCGTCATAATGAAGTCAATCTCATTTTTTGTCGAACCGTCGTGGCTCGACCAGGTCCACTTCCTGTGGGGCCGCTTCTGGAAGAAAGAGTTCATCATAAAGAGTCCCTCTTTCTCCATGAAGTCGGCCAGCTGCTGGCCCCTTGGGTTCCGTTGCCCTATTCCAAATTTCCCTACTTTCAGCTCACCGTTCTCTTTTGTGCCTAGTTTTGCATTGAAGTCTCCCATTAACACCGTATATTGGGTTTTGGAGGAATGCATGGCTCTAGAGATATCCTCATACATTTCCTCCACCTCCTCATCGGGGTGTGCCGAGGTTGGTGCGTAAACCTGTATGATCTTCAGCGAATACCGTTTGGTGATTCTGAGTATAAGGTACGCAACCCTCGTCGACACACTCCCGATCTTTACAACGTTGTTAACGAGAGACTTGTGGACGATAAATCCGACACCTCCTTGGGACAGATGGTCGCCCTCCCGGTGATAGAGCAAGTTGCCGGATTCGAGGATTACCGTGTCCTCCCCCTCTCTTCGGACTTCGGATAATCCTATAATATGCCAGCGCAACTTGTCTATCTCTTCTTCCAGCTCCACGATCTTCTCGTCAGTCCTCAGGGTGCGTGCGTTGTACGTTGCCAGGTCGAGTCGTCTAAGGTGGCAACCGAACCTCCACCGGAGATTCTTAGCACCCCCTGCCCCGCCGTTACCATGGTCGCCACCGTAGCCAGGAATAGCGGGGCCGCCGGGGACTGGGGGCCGTCTCTTTGTTACATTCATAGAGGGGTATTTGCAATAGTTGCCACGCTTGGCGAGCGGGTTGGCAACCGCAGTTTTTTTTTTTATTGTAACTTTGGCTATTATCAGGGAGATGCTGCTGCCCATCTCCCGCCTGTTTCCCATTGTCGCCTTTTACGACACCCACGGGAGGATATGGGGTAGTGGATATTCTTGACCGCCACTACACGGCATTTTCTCCTATATTTTGAAATAATTATTGGGTATTTTTGTAATTAATTTTATTAAATTCGTATCAAAATTGACGATTAAGAGCCAAGCTATGAACTCTTATTTGAAAGGAAGATTAGGTGCAATCTCTTAAACTAAGTAAGTAGATCGTGTTAGCGCATAAGCTCTCAAAATTATGCTATCGTCTTGAATGGATAATGTATTATAATTTAGCTGGAATTTCCTGGAAAATATTTCTCATTATTTCTTTTGAATGTTATAATAATTTCATTATTCGCGAGCTACTTGAATACATGGTATCCGGTGCTGGTAAAACTAACATTGTTAATTGCATATTAAATGTTAATTGACCGTATATTCGGCGGTAAATTGAGGAGTTGTGATTTTTAATTACGTATCTTTATTTCCCATGAAATTGTCGTATTCATATTCATATTCGAAATAATTATAGATTAATCAGATAAACATTAAGATTTCCTATTTCATTTGTATGTTCATTTGTACAATGTACCGTCACCGAAGATATTTGATCTATGGTACTAAAATCTTTTCAGAAACCGGCTTGTTCGAGAGGCTGGTAGTCGTCGTGTCTGCGTGCGAGGCGATACGTAATACTCACGATACATAATAAAAACTTTTATCGTATATATATATATTACTATCTTGTATCGCACGCGGACGTCTGTACGTTACTATCCGTTCGGGCTCACTGAAAATCAGCGCTGTTGTTTCGGCGACAGCATTATCTGAGTGAGGTCCGTTTGCCTAACGTGCCACAACACACGCGGCGAACGTATTTTAAGTGTAATTTATATTTACACATACTTTTGTTTTTTGTTGTTGTTTTTTTATTTTAATAACGCTCGAACACAGCACGTAGACGCGGCTCTGAAGGGAAATCAATCTGTTGTTCGTCAATATGGCGTTATCGCCTTTCTTGAAGATTAAGACCACCGCTTTTCTACTCCACGCCTTTTTAGTAGTGCCACCATTAAAGACGGAATTGAAGAGCCTCTGGAAGATTTCAAGTGATGGTTTTCCACCCGCATTCAGAAGCTCCGCTGTGATTCCATCCATGCCCGTGGCCTTGCTGTTTTTGCTCATGGAGTATGTTTCCCATAGTTGCCAAGCCATTGGAAAGATGCTGCTGACCATCTCCTGTCTCAGTTTCCCTCTGTGCCTCTTACTACACCCACGGGAAGATATTGGGTTTTCAATATTGTGTATATGAAAATATAGTATACACAATATACTGCAAACATAATAACTAGTTTTATAATACGTACATGTAGATATTTCGAAACTAATTTAACCAGATTTATACTTTTATACTATTCAACTTCAACTTTTAATAATTTTAAATAGCGTTCTAAGAGCCGTCATATATCTTGACTCGTAAAACATTTTCCCGTAAAATGCAGAAAAATAAGGCACTTAGAGTTACTTAGCGATACACTAAGAGTGATATAATTCTGCCTTAGGTTTTATACCACTCCTTAAGCACAACATGTAAAATTTGTTTTAATTATATAATAATTTAAAAGAGCCGTGGTAGCTCAGATGGTTAGCGCTCGCTGTAAATGTCACAGTACGCGAGCAAACCGGGCTCGATCCCCGCCGGCCCCAATGAAATTGTTAATTGCAATTTTAAGTGCTGATTTACCACGCACTCGGCGGTGAAGGAAAACATCGTGAGGACACCTGAATGTCTGAGAAATAAGACAAAAAATATTTCAAAGACATGTGAACTTGAAAAGATAGGATACTTTTGGATTGAGCTATACAAGACATTTTGCATTTCCTAAATTTCCAAAAATTTTAACATTTTTAACACAACATGTAATTATGGTTTTTTGTTAGACTTCCAGTTATTTTACATAGCAATACAAAAATCACAGCGGTACACACAAAAGTTTTGTATTAAGTTATTGTTGTCGAAAGAAACGGTTATTTTTGATCTTTCGAAATTCAACAAATAGCGAAATATATAAAACAACGCATATTAATATAAAACACATTATTCGTACAATCAACACATTTCGAAAAGCTACAGCAATGGTTAAAAATGATTGCTTCGGTTCATTGAGCACGCAGTTGCTTTGAGAGCTACTTGTTTAATGGCTTTCTTCACAACACTAGGATTTTCTCGAATTTCCTTTTTTTACTTGTTATAAGCCAGTGCTTGACCACGATCCCACCTGGTGGTGAGTGGTGATGCTGCCTTAAATGGTAAATCGCATTGTATTAGCGTAATAAAAGCCTATTCACTCTTGACTTGAAGACGCCCAGATTGTATTCGGACGGAAAGATAGACGCCGACAAATTATTCCACTCCTTTGCTGTACGCATTACAAAAGACGAAGCAAACCGTTTGGTTCTAATGCGTGGTATATGGACAACAAAGGGATAAAGACCCGCCAACCGCCTGGTTGTCCGATGGATTTCTCTTAACGAATTTTCTCGAAATCACCATAATTCGGCCCTATAACTCTTCTTTTGTATTAACTGGCTCATAGTACATTATTTGATTCATATATACAACTATTATGTTTCAGTTACCATGTCTATTTCTTTATAAAACCTATTACTGTTATTTTATTTGACCTTTAAAATATAAATTTCGCCGTTTAAGGAAAAATCCTTATTATATATTAGACTAAAAAACACGTTTAACAAACGAATAATAAGTTATGAAAAGTAAATAAAATGGCTCAATGTTAAAAGAATTAATACAGGTAAAACCTATTCACACTTTTCTTAAGGCCAAAGAAAAACTTCCATCCATCTACCAGGCCGTCAAAATTCCACAACTGAACATGGGCCTTCCCCACAGATTGATCCATAGGATGATATTTACTAAAGCTGCCATGCTTACCATTGCAGACGGATTGGCAACGACAGTATTTTTTATTATTATGAGTTTTTATCTGGAAGATACTGCTTTCAATCTCCTGTTACAGTTTTTTTTCTGTCACTTCTTACGACGCCCTCAGAATAATACCGAGTATTGGATTATCTAAAGCACTACACAGTTTTAGTTAATTAGAGATTTTAACATCTATCGAAGAGATTCGCAATATGGCAGGTTTGAAAGATGACCTTATCACAAAAATTGATAAGGGCGTGCTTCGATGGTTTGGGCACGTTGAGAGAATGAGTGAAGACCGAATGGTGAAGAAAATACATAGCGCGAAAGTTAATATTAAAAGGTGTCGAGGTAGACCGAGACTAACTTTCGAAGACCATGTGAGCAAACTGCTCGAAGAGGGGAGGGTCAAGAGTACTCGGATACCTAGACGTGCATGTATGAAGAAGATAATGAATCTGAAAGAAGCGAAAGAGGTATGTAAGGATCGTGACACTTGGCGATCTGTTCTCTCTGGCTACCCCGTCAGGGATTGTGCGTGACGATAAGTAAGTAAGTAAGTAACATCTATCGAAATTATTTTATCCCTAGACCGTATTTCACCCACTGCGTTCCGTCGATAGTCTGTGGTATTTTCTTGAAGGTAGCTAAATCTTATCGGTCCGGAAATTTACTGGTAACCGCAGATTCCACAAAGAGGTAGAAGATCGGTAGATCTAGCCTATTGGGGAAAACTAGGTTGCCGACTAAACGAGCTGCTTTTTGCTAGATGACGTCAAGTGCAACCTCCCGTTAATTGGGTCCTCGCCAGATGAGATTGTGTGGTTGGATTTGCGCATTGGGAATGTTTCTAGCAATACTTTATAAAATACTTACTTGATTATAAAATACTTCGTAAGGCGTATTATATACACAATTCTAAATTCAACTGGTCAGCATTTTCCAATTAGAAGTTTATTTCTTCATTCTTTTCTCAAATTTACCGTTATTACAAAATTACAAAAAAGTAAAGTAAAGTAAGATAATATAAGTACCTCCCATTTCTAAGAGGAATTTTGGAATATACTAACGCAATGGTGCCGGCCGGATCGAACTTGGCTTGCTTGAATACTATGCATTTTCTGCCGACTCCCAAAAAGGAGACGGTACTCAATTCGAGTGTATGTTTTTTTTATGTGTGTTACCTCTTAACTTTGTACTGGGCGTACCGATTTCGATGATTCTTTTTTTATATGAAAGCTGATAGTTCTCGTGTGGTCCTATATGAATTTAATCAAGGTCAGACCAATGGTTATTGAGTTATTCTTAAATAACCTATATTGAAGTCGCTTATATTGAAGTCGGCTGTACAACATTTTTAATTTTAAATTATTTAAAGGTGTATGCTTTAAATGGAATGGTTTAACGAAGTGCTGATATTTTAATACTGGAGTGTTCGTTAATACTAGTATTCATGAGTGTTCATTAATAAACGACAATAAAACTAAATGTACAAAAGGAGAAAGCCAGATCATGCCACACCTTGAACAAAAAGATAAAATAATCTTATTAATTTTGAAGTTTTTTGTGATAAATCGTAATTTTGTACAACTGACGGTAAAATATTATTAAGAAAAAGGAATTCAATGATTAATATTTACATTTCTAGTCTTCTCTTATAACATCTGCGTTTCTTTGTATGAATAACTACATACGTACGCATAAAGTATCAAACATTACATATTTCTATTAAAATAAGTCTATGTCATATAAAAATGTTACTTATCAATTATTATTATAAATCAATAATAATCATGAATTGCATTAGATAATTACTGAATAACAATCATTGATTTTCGTGCATTTTATGAAATAATACACACGTCAATGTGTCAATATCGTTAGTACTAATTTGTGTTGCACTTTCATCTGCTTTTGCTGACGACTTATGCTTTTATTATCATACGGACTCGATCACGCCTACTTATTGATTTACTGCTAATTACTGCGGATATTCTGATAATTGCATCCACGATGTTGAGGTGCACTAATTGTCATATTTACGTCGATATGATACAGGGGCATTTTGTGTCTTCATTTCGAGTTACAATCTTAACTCTACTGTTTAACACGAAGATTTTTGCAAAAGATATATTTAGTTATACAGCTTTTCATATAGTTGATAATTTATAATCCTGCCGTTGTCGTAAAATTAGTTACTAATTTGTAAATATTTACACCTTCTTCAGACGCATGACATAATAATATGTATCTTGAAAAATAATTTTGTAATTAATATAACTCGTTTACATGACTAGGACTTAGATTTTATGAAAAACAGTCTTATATTGTTTAAGGTTCTTTTAAATCTTATAAAAGAGAACCCATTTTCCAATGTTAATGATCATTATATATTTATGCTCATTAAATTCTTATTTATATATCTCATTAGCGCCTGACAATTTATATTCTGAAATTACAATTAACTGCGACGAATGCTGTTCTAAAAAATAAGTTAAATGTAATTATTAAAGTCCGGTTTAAAAAAAACGCAACTTCTAGACACTTCAAATTCTGTAATTTGGATGAAGTAATAAAGTAGAAAAAAAATGCTGCATGCGGCTTTCGTATACACCACACTTTTGGGTGGGTCAAAGTTCTATAGATAATCTGGCATTCTCCTTTACAACACCAATACCCAAATACTCAAACGCTGCTCTATTTTAAGGCACTGTTAAGTCTCGTGCTTTCTCGGTCCCTTTAAGTCAGTAAGTTTGTGTATCTAAAAACCAATGTGTTTTTAATGAAGAAACGTTGAGCCTTGTTGATTCCAGTGTTCATCTTAGCATAACTCTGTGAGGTTCCCATATATCTAACTAAAGTAGCAAGCAGACTAATCTCTGCAGCTTATCCTGTAGAAAAATTTAGAAGTCACACTAGTCTTGAAACAGCTATTTTTGTTTTTGAGAAGAGGAAAGAGGCTCAAAGAGCTATTGATAACCTAAAAAATATGAAGTACGACGCAAAAGGAAGTTCCTTTTGCGTCTCGGTATACTTACAACAATTTAATGTAAGTTCACAAAAACAAAAGCAAATTGATAAAAAAGTGATATATACACTCTGTAAACACCAGGAACAAACACAAGTTAATGATAACAGTTGCTCGACTAAACAATCTGTAATTTATTCCTGAGGAAATGTAAACGCTATTACAACAATTTCCCAGAAAATATACAAGTTCTCTCCTCTTTCCTCCTGTATATTACAATGTTTAGTTTTTTATTAAACAAAGACTTTATAATAAGAGACCACAAAGTGTACCTCTGCAAAATGCTTTCTGTAATAATAATCTGTCTAAGAAGAGATTCATTCAAATTGTCTTGGAGTATAATCACTAAATCGGCTCATTATATGTTAACGTGCTATTAAAAAATACGTGCTATTAAGAAAATTAAAAAGACAATTTGAATGAATCTCTTCTTAGACAGATTATTATTACAGAAAGCATTTTGCAGAGGTACACTTTGTGGTCTCTTATTATAAAGTCTTTGTTTAATAAAAAACTAAACATTGTAATATACAGGAGGAAAGAGGAGAGAACTTGTATATTTTCTGGGAAATTGTTGTAATAGCGTTTACATTTCCTCAGGAATAAATTACAGATTGTTTAGTCGAGCAACTGTTATCATTAACTTGTGTTTGTTCCTGGTGTTTACAGAGTGTATATATCACTTTTTTATCAATTTGCTTTTGTTTTTGTGAACTTACATTAAATTGTTGTAAGTATACCGAGACGCAAAAGGAACTTCCTTTTGCGTCGTACTTCATATTTTTTAGGTTATCAATAGCTCTTTGAGCCTCTTTCCTCTTCTCAAAAACAAAAATAGCTGTTTCAAGACTAGTGTGACTTCTAAATTTTTCTACAGGATAAGCTGCAGAGATTAGTCTGCTTGCTACTTTAGTTAGATATATGGGAACCTCACAGAGTTATGCTAAGATGAACACTGGAATCAACAAGGCTCAACGTTTCTTCATTAAAAACACATTGGTTTTTAGATACACAAACTTACTGACTTAAAGGGACCGAGAAAGCACGAGACTTAACAGTGCCTTAAAATAGAGCAGCGTTTGAGTATTTGGGTATTGGTGTTGTAAAGGAGAATGCCAGATTATCTATAGAACTTTGACCACCCAAAAGTGTGGTGTATACGAAAGCCGCATGCAGCATTTTTTTTTTTCTACTTTATTACTTCATCCAAATTACAGATTTTGAAGTGTCTAGAAGTTGCGTTTTTTTTAAACCGGACTTTAATAATTACATTTAACTTATTTTTTAGAACAGCATTCGTCGCAGTTAATTGTAATTTCAGAATATAAATTGTCAGGCGCTAATGAGATATATAAATAAGAATTTAATGAGCATAAATATATAATGATCATTAACATTGGAAAATGGGTTCTCTTTTATAAGATTTAAAAGGACCTTAAACAATATAAGACTGTTTTTCATAAAATCTAAGTCCTAGTCATGTAAACGAGTTATGTTAATTACAAAATTATTTATCAAGATACATATTATTATGACATGCGTCTGAAGAAGGTGTAAATATTTACAAATTAGTAACTAATTTTACGACAACGGCAGGATGTATAAATTATCAACTATATAAAAAAGCTGTATAGTTAAATATATCTTTTGCAAAAATCTTCGTGTTAAACAGTAGAGTTAAGATTGTAAATCGAAATGAAGACACAAAATGCCCCTGCATCATATCGACGTAAATATGACAATTAGTGCACCGCAACATCGTGGATGCAATTCTCAGAATATCCGCAGTAATTAGCAGTAAATCAATAAGTAGGGCGTGATCGAGTCCGTATGATAATAAAAGCATAAGTCGTCAGCAAAAGCAGATGAAAGTGCAACACAAATTAGTACTAACGATATTGACACATTAACGTGTGTATTATTTCATAAAAAGCACGAAAATCAATGATTGTTATTCAGTAATTATCTAATGCAATTCATGATTATTATTGATTTATAATAATAATTGATAAGTAACATTTTTATATGACATAGACTTATTTTAATAGAAATATGTAATGTTTGATACTTTATGCGTACGTATGTAGTTATTCATACAAAGAAACGCAGATGTTATAAGAGAAGACTAGAAATGTAAATATTAATCATTGAATTCCTTTTTCTTAATAATATTTTACCGTCAGTTGTACAAAATTACGATTTATCACAAAAAAACTTCAAAATTAATAAGATTATTTTACCTTTTTTGTTCAAGGTGTGGCATGATCTGGCTTTCTCCTTTTGTACATTTAGTTTTATTGTCGTTTATTAATGAACACTCATGAATACTAGTATTAACGAACACTCCAGTATTAAAATATCAGCACTTCGTTAAACCATTCCATTTAAAGCATACACCTTTAAATAATTTAAAATTAAAAATTTTGTACAGCCGACTTCAATATAAGCGACTTCAATATAGGTTATTTAAGAATAACTCAATAACCATTGGTCTGACCTTGATTAAATTCATATAGGACCACACAAGAACTATCAGCTTTCATATAAAAAAAGAATCATCGAAATCGGTACGCCCAGTACAAAGTTAAGAGGTAACACACATAAAAAAAACATACACTCGAATTGAGTACCGTCTCCTTTTTGGGAGTCGGCAGAAAAATGCATAGTATTCAAGCAAGCCAAGTTCGATCCGGCCGGCACCATTGCGTTAGTATATTCCAAAATTTCTCTTAGAAATGGGAGGTACTTATATTATCTTACTTTACTTTACTTTTTTGTAATTTTGTAATAACGGTAAATTTGAGAAAAGAATGAAGAAATAAACTTCTAATTGGAAAATGCTGACCAGTTGAATTTAGAATTGTGTATATAATACGCCTTACGAAGTATTTTATAATCAAGTAAGTATTTTATAAAGTATTGCTAGAAACATTCCCAATGCGCAAATCCAACCACACAATCTCATCTGGCGAGGACCCAATTAACGGGAGGTTGCACTTGACGTCATCTAGCAAAAAGCAGCTCGTTTAGTCGGCAACCTAGTTTTCCCCAATAGGCTAGATCTACCGATCTTCTACCTCTTTGTGGAATCTGCGGTTACCAGTAAATTTTCCGGACCGATACGATTTAGCTACCTTCAAGAAAATACCACAGACTATCGACGGAACGCAGTGGGTGAAATACGGTCTAGGGATAAAATAATTTCGATAGATGTTACTTACTTACTTACTTATCGTCACGCACAATCCCTGACGGGGTAGCCAGAGAGAACAGATCGCCAAGTGTCACGATCCTTACATACCTCTTTCGCTTCTTTCAGATTCATTATCTTCTTCATACATGCACGTCTAGGTATCCGAGTACTCTTGACCCTCCCCTCTTCGAGCAGTTTGCTCACATGGTCTTCGAAAGTTAGTCTCGGTCTACCTCGACACCTTTTAATATTAACTTTCGCGCTATGTATTTTCTTCACCATTCGGTCTTCACTCATTCTCTCAACGTGCCCAAACCATCGAAGCACGCCCTTATCAATTTTTGTGATAAGGTCATCTTTCAAACCTGCCATATTGCGAATCTCTTCGATAGATGTTAAAATCTCTAATTAACTAAAACTGTGTAGTGCTTTAGATAATCCAATACTCGGTATTATTCTGAGGGCGTCGTAAGAAGTGACAGAAAAAAAACTGTAACAGGAGATTGAAAGCAGTATCTTCCAGATAAAAACTCATAATAATAAAAAATACTGTCGTTGCCAATCCGTCTGCAATGGTAAGCATGGCAGCTTTAGTAAATATCATCCTATGGATCAATCTGTGGGGAAGGCCCATGTTCAGTTGTGGAATTTTGACGGCCTGGTAGATGGATGGAAGTTTTTCTTTGGCCTTTAAGAAAAGTGTGAATAGGTTTTACCTGTATTAATTCTTTTAACATTGAGCCATTTTATTTACTTTTCATAACTTATTATTCGTTTGTTAAACGTGTTTTTTAGTCTAATATATAATAAGGATTTTTCCTTAAACGGGCGAAATTTATATTTTAAAGGTCAAATAAAATAACAGTAATAGGTTTTATAAAGAAATAGACATGGTAACTGAAACATAATAGTTGTATATATGAATCAAATAATGTACTATGAGCCAGTTAATACAAAAGAAGAGTTATAGGGCCGAATTATGGTGATTTCGAGAAAATTCGTTAAGAGAAATCCATCGGACAACCAGGCGGTTGGCGGGTCTTTATCCCTTTGTTGTCCATATACCACGCATTAGAACCAAACGGTTTGCTTCGTCTTTTGTAATGCGTACAGCAAAGGAGTGGAATAATTTGTCGGCGTCTATCTTTCCGTCCGAATACAATCTGGGCGTCTTCAAGTCAAAAGTGAATAGGCTTTTATTACGCTAATACAATGCGATTTACCATTTAAGGCAGCATCACCACTCACCACCAGGTGGGATCGTGGTCAAGCACTGGCTTATAACAAGTAAAAAAAGGAAATTCGAGAAAATCCTAGTGTTGTGAAGAAAGCCATTAAACAAGTAGCTCTCAAAGCAACTGCGTGCTCAATGAACCGAAGCAATCATTTTTAACCATTGCTGTAGCTTTTCGAAATGTGTTGATTGTACGAATAATGTGTTTTATATTAATATGCGTTGTTTTATATATTTCGCTATTTGTTGAATTTCGAAAGATCAAAATAACCGTTCTTTCGACAACAATAACTTAATACAAAACTTTTGTGTGTACCGCTGTGATTTTTGTATTGCTATGTAAAATAACTGGAAGTCTAACAAAAACCATAAATTACATGTTGTGTTAAAAATGTTAAAATTTTTGGAAATTTAGGAAATGCAAAATGTCTTGTATAGCTCAATCCAAAAGTATCCTATCTTTTCAAGTTCACATGTCTTTGAAATATTTTTGTCTTATTTCTCAGACATTCAGGTGTCCTCACGATGTTTTCCTTCACCGCCGAGTGCGTGGTAAATCAGCACTTAAAATTGCAATTAACAATTTAATTGGGGCCGGCGGGATCGAGCCCGGTTTGCTCACGTACTGTAACATTTACAGCGAGCGCTAACCATCTGAGCTACCACGGCTCTTTTAAATTATTATATAATTAAAACAAATTTTACATGTTGTGCTTAAGGAGTGGTATAAAACCTAAGGCAGAATTATATCACTCTTAGTGTATCGCTAAGTAACTCTAAGTGCCTTATTTTTCTGCATTTTACGGGAAAAGGTTTTTACGAGTCAAGATATATGACGGCTCTTAGAACGCCATTTAAAATTATTAAAAGTTGAAGTTGAATAGTATAAAAGTATAAATCTGGTTAAATTAGTTTCGAAATATCTACATGTACGTATTATAAAACTAGTTATTATGTTTGCAGTATATTGTGTATACTATATTTTCATATACACAATATTGAAAACCCAATATCTTCCCGTGGGTGTAGTAAGAGGCACAGAGGGAAACTGAGACAGGAGATGGTCAGCAGCATCTTTCCAATGGCTTGGCAACTATGGGAAACATACTCCATGAGCAAAAACAGCAAGGCCACGGGCATGGATGGAATCACAGCGGAGCTTCTGAATGCGGGTGGAAAACCATCACTTGAAATCTTCCAGAGGCTCTTCAATTCCGTCTTTCATGGTGGCACTACTAAAAAGGCGTGGAGTAGAAAAGCGGTGGTCTTGATCTTCAAGAAAGGCGATAACGCCATATTGACGAACAACATATTGATTTCCCTTCAGAGCCGCGTCTACGTGCTGTGTTCGAGCGTTATTAAAATAAAAAAACAACAACAAAAAACAAAAGTATGTGTAAATATAAATTACACTTAAAATACGTTCGCCGCGGTGTGTTGTGGCACGTTAGGCAAACGGACCTCACTCAGATAATGCTGTCGCCGAAACAACAGCGCTGATTTTCAGTGAGCCCGAACGGATAGTAACGTACAGACGTCCGCGTGCGATACAAGATAGTAATATATATATACGATAAAAGTTTTATATGTATCGTGAGTATTACGTATCGCCTCGCACACAGACACGACGACTACCAGCCTCTCGAACAAGCCGGTTTCTGAAAAGATTTTAGTACCATAGATCAAATATCTTCGGTGACGGTACATTGTACAAATGAACATACAAATGAAATAGGAAATCTTAATGTTTATCTGATTAATCTATAATTATTTCGAATATGAATATGAATACGACAATTTCATGGGAAATAAAGATACGTAATTAAAAATCACAACTCCTCAATTTACCGCCGAATATACGGTCAATTAACATTTAATATGCAATTAAACAATGTTAGTTTTACCAGCACCGGATACCATGTATTCAAGTAGCTCGCGAATAATGAAATTATTATAACATTCAAAAGAAATAATGAGAAATATTTTCCAGGAAATTCCAGCTAAATTATAATACATTATCCATTCAAGACGATAGCATAATTTTGAGAGCTTATGCGCTAACACGATCTACTTACTTAGTTTAAGAGATTGCACCTAATCTTCCTTTCAAATAAGAGTTCATAGCTTGGCTCTTAATCGTCAATTTTGATACGAATTTAATAAAATTAATTACAAAAATACCCAATAATTATTTCAAAATATAGGAGAAAATGTTGGTGGATCTTAACGTATGCGTATGTACGTTGTTAAAAAAATAGTATATATTTTTTATTATACTCGTTTAATAAGCTTATTTAGCTTAAGAACTTATCGATATTTGATATATTAGATTAATTTATATATGCTATTTACACTTAGTAAGTTACGTAAAGAAATATCTAGGAAGTTCGTTTGCGATCATATCCTAGACAGCCCTCGCCATTGCATCAGATTGGATAGACTACAAATTCTTACGAAAGAACATCGATTCCTACCAAGAATGAGGCTTAAGGCTATTGAAATTAAAAAATAACATCCTAATTTCAATAAAGAAGGAGGCTGGGTATCACCAACTGCTTGGGTTCCTGTAATTAATAAAATCAAAACTAAGCCCAAGCATACCACTGCTTATGTAATTTCAAGACACTGTTAGTTCAGTCTGCGTAGATCAGACCCAGAGTAATAATTAAAAAGCTGAAGGTACGCCGTGAACGTGAGTGCTTCTAAATACCTGAAACGTCGGGAATTAACAGAAGTAAGTTTTATTCTTTTTTTTAACCAATTGTTAACCAATAGCCTTATGTAAGTTCTATGTTCAATAGTTTAGTGTGTCAGTTCTATGGTCTGTAACGATGACGATGAATATCATTATAATTCATGTCTATTAAATACTACAATGAACAAAGAAATAGAAGTACATATTTTCGTTGACTTAACAAAAATAAGAAAATATTTTTCTTAATACCCGTTATTATTTCTTACTTGTCATTTTTATGGCTTTCAATAGATTGTAACCTCGTGTACAGCGTGGCTCTACAGACAAACACCCCCACACAACATCATAACGTGATGTAGTTATGGTGATGTGTGGTGATGATGTAAGGCACTGAAATAGGAGATGGACATCATAGCATCTTCCTGATAACAACTCAATATTATAAAAAACAATGAATATGGAGATGAGACCGTACATTGGCGATGTTAGAATATCTACTACTCTATAATATCATCCCATGGGTGTCGTAAGAGGCGACAAACAAACGCGGAAACAAACTACGCAACAGTGTGCAAGAAATAATTAAGCAAGTGTCATACTATTTTGGAATCCTTATCAAAGGTGCCAAATTTTAAAATTACTTGTCAAACTTGCGTACAAGCAAAAATGTGATATTATTATGTAATATATTACACAAGCACAAATTTGTACTAACGATATTGACACATTGACGTGTGTATTATTTCATAAAATGCACGAAAATCAATGATTGTTATTCAGTAATTATCTAATGCAATTCATGATTATTATTGATTTATAATAATAATTGATAAGTAACATTTTTATATGACATAGACTTATTTTAATAGAATATGTAATGTTTGATACTTTATGCGTACGTATGTGGTTATTCATACAAAGAAACGCAGATGTTATTAGAGAAGACTAGAATGTAAATATTAATCATTGAATTCCTTTTTCTTAATAATATTTTACCGTCAGTTGTACAAAATTACGATTTATCACAAAAAAACTTCAAAATTAATAAGATTATTTTTCATATTTTTACCTTTTTTGTTCAAGGTGTGCACGATCTGGCTTTCTCCTTTTGTACATTTAGTTTTATTGTCGTTTATTAATGAACACTCATGAATACTAGTATTAACGAACACTCCAGTATTAAAATATCAGCACTTCGTTAAACCATTCATTTAAAGCATACACCTTTAAATAATTTAAAATTAAAAATTTTGTACAGCCGACTTCAATATAAGCGACTTCAATATAGGTTATTTAAGAATAACTCAATAACTATTGGTCTGACCTTGATTAAATTCATATGGGATCACCCGAGAACTATCAGCTTTCATATAAAAAAGAATCATAGAAATCAGTTCGCCCAGTACAAAGTTAAGAGGTAACACACATAAAAAACATACACTCGAATTGAGTACCGTCTCCTTTTTGGAAGTCGGCAGAAAATGCATAGTATTCAAGCAAGCCAAGTTCGATCCGGCCGGCACCATTGCGTTAGTATATTCCAAAATTCCTCTTAGAAATGGGAGGTACTTATATTATCTTACTTTACTTTACTTTTTTTGTAATTTTGTAATAACGGTAAATTTGAGAAAAGAATGAAGAAATAAACTTCTAATTGGAAAATGCTGACCAGTTGAATTTAGAATTGTGTATATAATACGCCTTACGAAGTATTTTATAATCAAGTAAGTATTTTATAAAGTATTGCTAGAAACATTCCCAATGCGCAAATCCAACCACACAATCTCATCTGGCGAGGACCCAATTAACAGGAGGTTGCACTTGACGTCATCTAGCAAAAAGCAGCTCGTTTAGTCGGCAACCTAGTTTTCCCCAATAGGCTAGATCTACCGATCTTCTACCTCTTTGTGGAATCTGCGGTTACCAGTAAATTTTCCGGACCGATACGATTTAGCTACCTTCAAGAAAATACCACAGACTATCGACGGAACGCAGTGGGTGAAATACGGTCTAGGGATAAAATAATTTCGATAGATGTTACTTACTTACTTACTTATCGTCACGCACAATCCCTGACGGGGTAGCCAGAGAGAACAGATCGCCAAGTGTCACGATCCTTACATACCTCTTTCGCTTCTTTCAGATTCATTATCTTCTTCATACATGCACGTCTAGGTATCCGAGTACTCTTGACCCTCCCCTCTTCGAGCAGTTTGCTCACATGGTCTTCGAAAGTTAGTCTCGGTCTACCTCGACACCTTTTAATATTAACTTTCGCGCTATGTATTTTCTTCACCATTCGGTCTTCACTCATTCTCTCAACGTGCCCAAACCATCGAAGCACGCCCTTATCAATTTTTGTGATAAGGTCATCTTTCAAACCTGCCATATTGCGAATCTCTTCGATAGATGTTAAAATCTCTAATTAACTAAAACTCTGTAGTGCTTTAGATAATCCAATACTCGGTATTATTCTGAGAGCGTCGTAAGAAGCGACAGAAAAAAAACTGTAACAGGAGATTGAAAGCAGTATCTTCCAGATAAAAACTCATAATAATAAAAAATACTGTCGTTGCCAATCCGTCTGCAATGGTAAGCATGGCAGCTTTAGTAAATATCATCCTATGGATCAATCTGTGGGAAAGGCCCATGTTCAGTTGTGGAATTTTGATGGTCTGGTAAATGGATGGAAGTTTTTTTTGGCCTTTAAGAAAAGTGTGAATAGGTTTTACCTGTATTAATTATTTTAACATTGAGTCATTTTATTTACTTTTCATAACTTATTATTCGTTTGTTAAACGTGGTTTTTAGTCTAATATATAATAAGGATTTTTCCTTAAACGGCGAAATTTAACTTTTAAAGGTCAAATAAAATAAAAGTAATAGGTTTTATAAAGAAATAGGCATGGTAACTGAAACATAATAGTTGTATATATGAATCAAATAATGTACTATGAGCCAGTTAATACAAAAGAAGAGTTATAGGGCCGAATTATGGTGATTTCGAGAAAATTCGTTAAGAGAAATCCATCGGACAACCAGGCGGTTGGCGGGTCTTTATCCCTTTGTTGTCCATATACCACGCATTAGAACCAATTTAAATGATTTTTCATAGAACCAGCATGGTGGCGATCACCCTATTCCCAGGGGTTATTTTCATTCATGTATTCCTTGCTATTATAATAATCCTCTTTATACAGTTTTCTTAAATAAAACTTTTAAACTTGTTTATTGACAAACTTTGAATATGTTCTGGCATTTTGTTGTAAAAGCGTATACATTGCCCCATAAATGAATTACTGATTCTGTGGAGTCTAGTAACTGGCATTACAAGCTTATGTTTGTTCCTAGTATTTAAAGTATGCACATCCTTATTCTTATTAAAGCTATTTATGTTTTTATGCACATACATTACATTCTCATAAATATATTGCGATGCCAAAGTTAATATGTTTATTTCTTTAAATTTTTCTCTGAGGGAATCTTTAAAATTTAGGTTATAAATCACCCCTACGGCTCTCTTTTGCAAAACAAATATAGCTTCAATATCAGCCGCATTACCCCATAGCAAAATTCCATAAGACATTACGCTATGAATGTAACTAAAATACACTAATCTAGCTGTCTCAACATCTGTGAGACTTCTGAGACAAAGAGCAAAATTTAATACTGATGGAATAAGTTTCCAGAAGATTGATATTAAAGTCTCCACACACTACAAGAGATTTATTCTGTTTATTAAGCTTAACTAAAACTTCTTCCATAACCTTTTCAAAGGTATCATAATTTGAACATGGTGTCTGTAAACACTGACAACAATAAGGTGCTCAAGCTCAACGCATGCCATTTCTACGGTACGCTCAACAGAGAGGCTCACAATGTCTTTACGTTCTTTACATGAAAACTGAAGCGTCATATCGGTCAGCACGATACGTGACGAAACTGTCTCCTGGGCGTTGTGGAATATTAATTTATACAAAGTATATTTTTCGCTTGCACTGAAACCGTTACGATCATGGTATAAGCCGTTATCTTAAGTGTAAAGCCATATTTAAAATAAAGGGTTAAAAAATCTATTTGTGATTGACTGTTTTTCATGTAGTGCTCAAAGAACTGGCCCATACTCCATACATCGCGAAACATCTTATTAAGTAATAAAAATAATGTTATAGGGTTAGTTAAATGTTAGTGTAATATTTTAAAAGTTAGTACATATATACATACCAACACTTCACTCAAAAATATTGTATAAAAATTTGCTTTATTACTGAGTCTAATTAAATAGTTCTCGATTTGTTTTCTTGAACTAAAGTGGAATTGAAAAGAAGTCATTAACTCGGGTTAAGTTGGTTACACAAATTCCACTACATCTTTTGAAAAACGGTGAAGAACAGCTGTGTGCACGGACGTACAAATTTACTTACGGAAACTTTGTATCGGATTTCTTTCAGAGAAAACTTCTTACAGTTCGACTGAATAGTCTGTGAATATTTTTTAAGAATCTAAGTATAAAGGAGCTATAGGAGTATAGAGTATTTTTATAGCCGGTAGCCAGAGCTGGCTCTAGCTTGTACTGCCCTTGTGCAACCAATACCCTGGCGCCCTCTAGTAGGTGTGCGGTTAAAATGGAATACTTACAGTTATACGTCTCCATACATTCTTGGGCCCAAGTGTAAACAAGATGAGAGTAGGACCATTTGAAAGAGTATATATAAACAATTTATAGCTGTTAATCTGGCAAGATTTGTCAATCTGGGAGCTGAGTTATCATAGAATAAGTATAAGTGATATTATGTAATACCTACAATGTAACAGGTGATTTCACACTGTTATTACACTGTAACAGGCTATTTTTCTCTAAAATTTCTTAAAGATATAATAGCAGGATCAGTATAACATCACTAAAAAGATGTGGTTAGTAATAAACGAAATGGTGGACAGATTAACGAAAGTTAAAACAACAATATCTAATTGAAGTGAATATTAGGGATATCGATATGACATATATTACTTGAATTGTTGTTGTAACTGTTACTGGTTGGAATGTTGATATTTTGTATTTTTTATAATTATTTTGTAGATATGTACAAAATTATTATTTATCGCCCTAGTTAACATTGAATAATAATCGAAAATAGATATTAAAATGCTCAATTTAATCGAGAATCGATTATATTGCGCTCGTTTCAAATGGAATCGAAAATCTGGTTTTTTCTTTTAAGTAAAGAGTTTGAAGTTTGAACTGTCAAGTTAAGTTACAAAATGAGAAGTCCTCTATTGGAAGATAAGGTTCAGAAACGAGAATTTCACTAGTGCATTCTTTATAGTAATCGATTTACTGCCATAAAGAATACACTACAATCGATTTTCTAACTTATTTCTTTTTATTTCGAATTATAGATTGTAATAAGAGCTACTTTTTTGTATTTTACTTTAGAAAAATTTGGCCAATTTTTTAAAGTATAAATCATTTAGTGTCGGGAAGCATGGTACACGAATAAAAAGTATTTTAGGAGGGAAAGGGTTACAAGAAAAATAAGCACAACTTTAAATTAATAATTATTACAACAACTAAAAATTTAAATTAAAAATAATTAATTTAAGCACTAGTAAATATATTTACTAAAAAGTAACTTTTCGTGCTTTTGCGTTAGTAAAATCCTTAACAATGTCACTGACTTCAATTTTAGATTTCATATTGAATACTTATTAAATATAAATTTTATTGAATACTTAATAGAGTAGATTGACATACTTTGCGACTATGTTGATCTAAGATAGTTTTTAATTATTTTTAGTTTAGACAATGATCTTTCGCTGTACGCTACAATGATTGGCAGTGTGAGGTGAATTCGCAGTGGTGTGGACAAATTTGGGAACACTGTAATTCATTCATTCGTAAACAAGTAGTTAATATTTTTGAAAATACAATAGCTACATTTTTCATAAATTAACTCAAAAATATTACTAAAATAAATAAGAAACTAACAATAATTAGATAAGCGACCAAAAATTCTTAAAGTAATAAAAGGTATGGAGAGTGCTGTACCAAATGTCTGATTAATTTTGTTAAGATGAAAATGAGATATTATTTTCAGATAACATTTAAAAATTGAAAGGCTTTTGGTGTTTGATCGTAATTAATATCGCTAATTAGTTTAATTAATATCGTCATGGTACTTTGATATCTAAATAATATTTTAATTTAGATGTTAAATAATCAGGACAATTTTAATTTATTTATTAAACCCGTTAAATTAGATATTTTTTTGTATTATTTGAAACGTTATGGTTATTTCGTTATATATGTAATATTGATTATTTTATGTTTGGTGAACGCAGTGTCTTGTAAATTTTCATGTGGTTTGTAGTCTGCACGGTCGAACATACGGCCCGACAAATGAACCACAAGTTTGTCGATAGCATCGATTTTCAAATCAAAATCTACCGTGCGGTGTTGTTAATAACCTATAGTTTTAGCTTCACCTACCCACCATTTGTTGAAGCGCCATTACCAGGGAACAAGAGTAAGCGAGTGTATGATTGCAGTTTGAATTACTCCTGCACTTGGCCAATCATAGATATGCAACAGGTTCGCATTTCTTAATCTAAAAAGCATACAACAGAAACTGTTTTTAACAAGTTGCTACTAAATCAATGAGTTTTGTTTCGTCACATCACTAGTACCATCTTTGTGATTGTAGTGTTTGCACAAATACACAAACATACATTTATATATAAGTCACAGTCTCGAGCGCACCGCGTCAGTTACACGAGAGCCTCGGGCGAGAGTGGACGTGTTTAGTTAAGTGCGTGCCGAGCCTGTGTAACACTACAGTGGTTAGAGAAGATAGCAGACAATACAATTGGCGACGAGGAAAAAGATAAGTACCTATTTAGTATAAAGATATTATCAATAATAGGTTAGCAATGTGCAATTATTAGCATTGCAATTGTAAATTAATTCCTAGAGTACCCGCGGAAAAAAAAAACTGTGGATTATTAATTATGATTTATTGTTTTAACCCTGTTATGATCATTTTAATAATTTATATAAATTATATGTTCGCATATGACCACGCTTATGGTATGCAAAATTTATTTTCTTTATGTATTAAAGTTATTTATTATTTTAATATTAAAGAATTTATGGATGATAATAACCCCTGGAAGTGAGGTGATCGCTCCCAAGCTATTTCTAATTTGTTGTGTTGTTGATTTGTATAACATACATG
Source organism: Parnassius glacialis (assembly GCA_033319125.1). Taxonomy (NCBI): domain Eukaryota; kingdom Metazoa; phylum Arthropoda; class Insecta; order Lepidoptera; family Papilionidae; genus Parnassius; species Parnassius glacialis. Next base: position 26,037,061 of record JAVANC010000005.1, on the reverse strand, counting down.
ATTGTAAGCTGTTGTTTTAAAAGAGGAAGTCCCGCTGGGTTTCTTACTGGTTCTTCCCAGGACAGAGTTTTTTTCGAACCAGTGGTAATTATACAGAAGAGTGACTTTCAATAAGTATTATTTATAATCTATATTGAATAAAAAGAAGTTTCTGTTTCTGTAGCAATGATAAAATAATGATTTATTTTTACATATGTCTATTAGCACAACTTTTATTTAAAAATATTTTTGATGGAAAAATAGTAGACGTAACTAATCACTCCTCTCGATTCGAACCAAAATACAATGTCGTTAGCTAAATTTTAGTGGCATTTTACATGTAGGTGTGATATTTATCGCCTTTAATGAAAATACTATTTTACCGCTTTCAGGGCATATATGTCTTACAAAAAATCGTGGACACTTCACGACTTCTGTAAATTGCATAGTAGGTAACTAGTAATACTGTAAATGCACATTATAGGTATTGAATTCACCCAAAGCCTAAATGGCACAGCTATGGAAGTAGTCGGTATAACAAATAAACCGAAAGAGAAGGGCGAGTGTTTTGGAACATATTACTATCATGGAATTGAGTTTGGGTACCAAGATACCAACCATTAAATTGGTGTTGGGTACTAAGATACCATCATTAAATTGAGTTTGGGTACTAAGATACCATCATTAAATTGAGTTGTGTACTAAGATACCATCATTAAATTGAGTTGGGTACTAAGATATCATCATAGAATTGAGTTGGGTACTAAGATACCATCATTAAATTGAGTTGGGTACTAAGATACCATCATTAAATTGAGTTGGGTATTAAGATACCACCATTAAATTGGAAGTTGGGTATTAAGATACCACCATTAAATTGGAAGTTGGGTATTAAGTTACCACCATTAAATTGGACGTTGGGTACTAAGTTACCACCATTAAATTGGACGTTGGGTACTAAGTTACCAACATTAAATTGGACGTTGGGTACTAAGTTACCAACATTAAATTGGACGTTGGGTACTAAGTTACCACCATTAAATTGGACTTTGGGTACTAAGTTACTACCATTAAATTGGACTTTGGGTATTAAAATACCAGCATTAAATTGGAAATAAAAATATAAGAAACTGTTTCAGTTTGCCCCTAAAATAATAATAATAATGATACCGTTATCAGTTTTAATATGATCGCACATCTATGGCTATAAGGTGTGAAAAATGGAAAAGGTCTCTACTAATCTATCTGTACGCAGCTGAAGTTATATCAGCACTCAATAAACGAGCTACGCTATTGCATTTTGGTGGCTCTGGGTTACAAAAAATATTCTACAATTTACCGGGTGCCAATGTCGAATCATCAGAAACCGTTGATGTATTTAAAGTAGCCATAAAAAAACTCGATGAGTATTTTCAACCTAAACGGAGCAAAGTTTATGTTTTTCGATTGCTAAAACAAGAAAAAAGAGAAAAAATTTGAGAAGTTATTGATAAGATTGCGTCAACAGGCCGAAAAGTGTGCATTCGAAAAGCAAGATGATCATCTCATAGATCAAATTGCGGAAAAGTGTAATTCGAAATTGCGCAAGAACCTTATATCTTACAAAACGTGGGAATAGTTAAAAAGCAAAAAAAGTATATGCTTTTAATCAAATGTAAAGACCAGAAGACATTATTAGCATATAGTAGTAACTCTCCTTTGGCAAAAGAGGGTTCATTTGAAACTATACTCGAAGTCGATGGACGAAAGGAACATACAACCATTTACGTGATTTCGGGGGGTACTAGAGACCTGTTGGGTAAGAACACAGCAGTCCGTCTAGGTGTCTTAAAACTTGGTATCGGGATAAATCAAGTGAAGAGTACCGACCCCCATTAAAGAGAAGGTTGCAATCAAAATTAAGGAATCACTAAACAGTGATATAATTGAAGAAGTGCAAGGCCCGTCTAAATGGGTTTCACCAATGTTCCAATCATGAAAGAAAATGGTGAATTACGTTTGTGCGTAGATATGAGATGTACGAACGCCGCTATATTGCGAGAAAACCACCCCCTGCCTACTATGGGCCATAATTGCAAAAAATTAAGAAAGCTAAATATTTTAACAAATTAGACATAAAAAAATGTCTTCCATCAAGTGGAAATTCGCTCTGAATCCAGACACATAACGACTTTTATAACCCCTAAAAGATTATATAGAGATAAAAGAATAATGCTTGGAATTACCTGCGCTTCCGAGATTTTTCAGAAGATCATTGAAAGGATGCTGATAAACTGTGGAGGGGTCGTCAATTTTATTGATGATATCCTGGTATTCGGGAACAGTGAAGAAGAACATGACGCATGACTAAAGAAAGTTCTACAGGTACTTAGTAAAAACAACGCCGTACTGAATATCAATAAATGCATATATAAAACGCAGGATGTGAATTTTCTGGGACACAGGCTTACACATGAAGGATTAAACCCTTCAACAAGTACGCTGAGAGCATTATGAAATTTAGGGTCCCAAAGACCATAGAAGAACTCCAAAGTTTTTTAGGACTCTTAAACTACATAAACAAATGGATACCTAACTTGGCCGCCATGACAGAACTTCTGAAGCACCTGCTAAGACAGAAGATGAGCAAAAGGAAGAGCTTGAAAAAACACTGGTCTGGGGAACAAGATAAAGCATTCCAAAAAACTCAAACGGATGCTCACGGAAATACAGATTTTAGGGTATTATGACGTCAAAGATGGAAGACAGGTGATAGCAGATGCTAGCCCTGTCGGACTTGGTGCTTTCCTTGTACAAAATGATACAAATGTCCCTAGAATTATTGCCTATGGTAATCGAACTTTGACAGATTGCGAGCGCAGGTATAGCCAAACGGAAAAAGAGGCACTAGCATTAGTTTGGGGGGTCGAACATTAATATTTTTTTTATTTGGAAGCTCTATTGATTTAGTCACTGACCAAGAGCCGCTAGAGATATTGTTCGGGTCTAAATCAAAACCATGTGCGAGGATTAAACGATGGGTATTGAGGCTACAGTCTTATTCATTAGAGACTGTATACAAGCCAGGAAAACAAATAAAGCTGATCCCTTGTCACGATCATGTAACTATCCTGATAACCCACCAAAAGGGAAAGACCAGCATGTGTACCACATAGTGGAAAATTCTAGACCAGTTGCTATACCAATGAGTACCATTATAGCATATTCAGAAAAAGACCAAGAGATTTACAAAGTGAAAAAAGGTGTCTATCAGAACGACTGGGACGATTCAATTAAGAGTTACAAATTTTTTGAAAACGAGTTGTTTCCACGATAGCATTCTACTTCGTGGAAATAAAATTGTAATACCACAGCAACTCTTCAAGAGTGTATTAGATGCGGTATAGGAGGGTCATCCAGGTATCGTAGCGATGAAGGGACGCTTGAGATCAAAGGTATGGTGGCCCCGTATCGATAAAGACGTAGAACAATTAGTAAAGGCCTGTAAAGATTGTACGTTAGTGGGTTTGCCAAACCCACCTGCACCAATAAAGAGACGAGAGTTGCCTGCAGCTCCATGGATAGATGTCACAATGGATCTAATAGGACCATTGCCAAGTAATGAGTATCTGTTAGTAGTGGTCGACTACTATAGTCGATACAAAGAAGTAAAAAATTACAAAAACATCACAAGCTTACAGATTATTAAAATGGTAAAAGAAATGTTCAGTAGACTTGGTTATCATATTTCTATCACCGCAGATAAAGGCAAGCAGTTCGTTAGTGAAGAATTTCGATCTTTCTTCAAAGAATGTAACATAAAGTTATTTAGTACTGTACCATTTTGGCCAGTAAAGGCCTGTAAAGATTGTACGTTAGTGGGTTTGCCAAACCCACCTGCACCAATAAAGAGACGAGAGTTGCCTGCAGCTCCATGGATAGATGTCACAATGGATCTAATAGGACCATTGCCAAGTAATGAGTATCTGTTAGTAGTGGTCGACTACTATAGTCGATACAAAGAAGTAAAAAATTACAAAAACATCACAAGCTTACAGATTATTAAAATGGTAAAATAAATGTTCAGTAGACTTGGTTATCATATTTCTATCACCGCAGATAAAGGCAAGCAGTTCGTTAGTGAAGAGTTTCGATCTTTCTTCAAAGAATGTAACATAAAGTTATTTAGTACTGTACCATTTTGGCCTCAAATGATCGGCGAAGTTGAAAGACAAAACAGAGATATTTTGAAACGTCTTCGTATCAGCCAGATCGAGAGTAAGGATTTAAAAGAATGTTTGTGGGAGTATCTTCTAATGTATAACAGCACCCCTCCTTACAGTTACCGGGAGGTTACCGTCTGAACTGTTTTTTCAACTAAAAAGAAGGTATAAAATTCCATCAATATGTGAAATAAATTACAGACTATCATTTAGATTCAGATATCAGGGATAGAGACAAAATACAAAAAAAAAAGAAAAAATCTTGATAAGAAAGAGATGTAGTGTTTGCACAAATACACAAACATACATTTATATATAAGTCACAGTCTCGAGCGCACCGCGTCAGTTACACGAGAGCCTCGGGCGAGAGTGGACGTGTTTAGTTAAGTGCGTGCCGAGCCTGTGTTACACTACAGTGGTTAGAGAAGATAGCAGACAATACAGTGATCAAGTCCAAGAAGAACATGGTAATCCATATATGGTTTAGGTATGGTATAAGTACACTACCATCGTTCTTACCCACAATGTCTTCAAAATAAATGTAACCTCCTTAGAATCTACAAGTTAATATGAAATTAATTGCAGCTGCAATAGATCTTAATAAAGAGTTGAACATGATACCGTTCAGCAACAAGAAGTATTGCAGAAAATGAAGTTTTTCAACGTAAAACATTACCAAAAACAATTAGTTACATCTTAGTTCAAAATGCTACTTCGCGTTGACTTGTCTTCGATTTTTTTCTCTCATAGCTACGTACATCCATCGACTACCTGCATTTCTTAACAGCTCTTTACTCCACATAGTTTGGGTCAACCCTATACTTCGTTTACCAGTACGAGGCTGCCACTTGAGAACTCGGTAGTCGCTACTTCAGCTTACTAATCCTTAGCGATATGACGAATACTCTGGTTCTGCTGCAGTTATTATCATGACTACTAAACTCTTAATACAACTGCTAATGCAATATTAACCTGATTTAACTGAGCTTCTCTAAAACTGAGGTACCATTGCCCACCACCACTGAGGAACTATTATGTGTAGTACTTGTTTTGCGTGTTTCCAATGCGATATTATCACTAGCGATACTAAAATGAAAGTAGCCATTTTAATTGGAATAAACTACGATTAAGAATCAATCAATAAAGAATTCACGTTTACATAGTACAAATAAAACAACATCATTCAATATTATTACGGCTTAATTTACTGGCCTGTGGTGGTCTAATTTATATTTTATCGGAAGTGATGCCATCGTTTGCACATAAATCATTATATAATTCATAATTATCACTTCGTAATTACTTAGAAACGCGATTTTAAAGCATTTCCTATTTACATGTAAAAACTCAATTTCAACAATAGCCAACATATAAGTAAGATTAATAATAAAACATGTGCAAAAAATATATTAAAGAGGTTCAAAATACAACACAAATTATTGCGATCACCCAATCTTCAAGGGCACATTAAATATAAATCGTCCATCGCTCGCGAAATGATAATTCGTATATAAATATTTTCTTTAGGTACCTAGGTAAAGTCTTGTGCTCACAACAGCTTTATTAATATTCTTGTTACTCGGAAGAAAGTCGGCAGGAGCATCCATTAAAGGTTAAAATTTCTCTAAAGAAATCGCCTACATTCATAACGGGTTTACGAGGTTGTTAAAACCAGAATAGGTTTTAAACTATCTATTGACATGTTTACCTTTTTTTATAGGAGAGGGGGCAAACGAGCATGCGGCTCACCTGATGGTAAGTGACTACTGCCGCCCATGAACAACTGCAACACCAGGGGAATCGCAGATGCATTGCCGGCCTTTTAAAAAGGAGTAGGCTCTTTTCTTGAAGGTCCCTAAGTCGTATCGGTCCGGAAAAATCGCTGGGGGTAATCGATTTCACAAGGAAGTTGTGTGAGGGAGAAAACTTCTTCTGAATCGCACAGTGGTGGACCGCCAATCATCCAGATGATATGGATGGTATCGTGGGTTTTGTCGCGATGTGCGAACTAGTCCGACCAATTCCTCATAGCATTCCCCATGATAGATTCGATAAAACACGCAAAGAGATGCAACATCTCTACGTAGTGCCAGTGAGTCAAGCCGATCGGAAAGAACTCGGTCGTCGACGATTCGAACCGCTCTGCGCTGGATGCGGTCAAGTGGAAGGAGCTGGTACTGGACAGCCCCTGCCCAGAGATGGTAACAGTACTCCATGTGAGGCCGAACCTGCGCCTTGTAAAGTTGCAAGCGGTGTGCCCGCATAAAATACTGTCCCGCTCTGCTGAGCACGCCAAGCTTTTTAGAGGCCAATTTGGCCTTCTCTTCCAATTGACTTACTTTTGACTTACAATTGACTTGCACTTCATTCGATATGTCGACACCGAGGATACCGATACTGGCTGAGGCAACAAGGGGAGTGCCTTGAAACTGAGGAGATACGACAAAGGGAATATTTTTAGCGGTAAACGCGCAAACTTGTGTCTTCTGGGGATTGAACTGGACTAGATTTAGTCGCCCCCAGTCTGAGACTTTGTTCAACAATATTTCGACTTCAGACACAAGTTTGTTCCGGTACTCGGCGACGTTTTCCCGAGAAATATTGGCACGGCCGGTGTATAAAGCATCACCAGTGCTGTCACCAGTGGTGCTGAGCGACCTCGATGGAAACCATGCTTGCTGGCTACAATGACCTGCTTGTCATTTACTAAAAAAAAAATATACGTTTGACCCTACAGGCCGCCCTGGAAGTTCCCAATAATTTCAAATGCAAAGCACTCCAAATTTCACCTATTATGACGGAATTTATTATATCAAAAATGATCCGAGAAGAAATTTCAAAGTTATTTAAAAAAAAATGCGTTTTTTAGTTTTTTGTTAACTATTTATCTTTAACGCATCAAAGGATTTTGATGCTGTTTGTAGCAATCGACGGCGTTTTCCGCGTTCAAGAGCTTTTGGAATTGATCGTTACATCTTTTTAAAAGTTTTACTTTTTTTTGAGATTTCTCAAAATCATTTTTTTTTGAGATTTCTCAAAATTAGCTGCCGGGAACAAAGTCAATGGTGCCCTGACTGCGTTAGTCAAAAGGCAAGGCGTAGTGAAGAGTGCACGCTTTGCAATACATAACGCAGTGTTGGTACCGACTTTGTTATATGGCAGCGAAACCTGGGTATGCCAGAAGAAGCATAAAAGCAAGTTGAATGCAGTGGAGATGCGATCTCTTCGTAAGATGTGCGGCGTTACCATGGCCGACCGAAAGCGAAACGAAGAGATTCGCAATATGGCAGGTTTGAAAGATGACCTTATCACAAAAATTGATAAGGGCGTGCTTCGATGGTTTGGGCACGTTGAGCGAATGAGTGAAGACCGAATGGTGAAGAAAATATATAGCGCGAAAGTTAATATTAAAAGATGTCGAGGTAGACCGAGACTAACTTTCGAAGACCATGTGAGCAAACTGCTCGAAGAGGGGAGGGTCAAGAGTACTCGGATACCTAGACGTGCATGTATGAAGAAGATAATGAATCTGAAAGAAGCGAAAGAGGTATGTAAGGATCGTGACACTAAGCGATCTGTTCTCTCTGGCTACCCCGTCAGGGATTGTGCGTGAAGATAAGTCTCAAAATCTACCAGTCCAAATCGGTTCAAATGGTATAGTAAATCTAAGTTTGCTGAGGGCCTTTCGAGCGCCGCCGAGTTCGTTCAATCATATCAAAAAGAGAGATGATGGCGACCCGTACGGGTAGAAAACCGAAGAAGATTACGTTAGTATTTCTAGACGGTGTTACTATTGAAAAAGTAGACCTATACAGGTACCTGGGGCATATACTAACAGAGGAATTGCGTGATAACCCCAATATCGAACATAATAGAACATAGTTTTTAATTAAAACTATGTACCCAGTAACTCATGAGGACTTAAATAGAAACGACTCCAAGACCTTGGTAAGCCTGTATTTTGTTAAATGTTTTTTTTCTGCATTATTTGCACTTTAAAACGATTTTTATATAGGATAAGAAAGACAAATGATCACACAGCCCATCTGAAGGTAATTGGTTGTTGTAGCCAATATACTGTCCTCGATTACGAATCAAAATGCAGATGCATTGTCACCCGTGAGGACTAAAATAGAATGCCTAGTTTCCAGTTAATAGGATCTCCGGTTCTCTAAACTCACCATACGAAACAAAGCGGCATTCAGCTGCTATTTTACGCTGTTATTCTGTGAGAGCGTGGCCCTATCCCGGTCGAGCCGACCCATTCGTGCTGCAGCTATACTACTAATATAGCTGCAGCATGGCTCTACGTAGCGTTTTATCTATAGTAACAAGACATAATAGAAATGCCAAAAAAGAACTCATAGGCTTCGATCAATCGTAGTGTAAGTTTTATCTGATGTAATATACGGACTGTTTGGAAAAGAGTGCAACGCCTGAAAGGGATTTAAGGTAAATCATTTAGAACATATTAAGCTAAACATGTCTTAGACGAAGTGTGCTCCTTTTTAGGGTTCTGTTGTTACACACAAGAAACAACTCCATAGAAAATGACCTAAAACTAGCTGCACTATAACTTTGTAATGTTATTGTAAACTGTTAAAAATAAACATTTTATGAAAAAAAATGACTTATATGCATTACTACTATAGGTTTAATTTTTCATTTGCGAGATATGCAGAGATGATCTTTCTTACTTACTTATTACTTTCGCTTATTTTTGGTTGGTAATTATTGTAGGCCTCATTCAAAGTATTCATACAATCATATAGCCTCATACAGTTTCATTCGTCACATTCTGGGTTTACACGGGCGACTTCAGGATAATTTAGGGCAGTGGGGGTTTACGTGAAGGTTCGTTACGGTCATATACTCGTGTGTATATCTCAGGGTTGTACTGACAAAAAACATAGATAGATAGTCATCTATGATCATCTTTGTACCTTGGCATTTGTGTCATTTGATGTAAATCGTATTATTTTCAACATTGAAGTTTTTCTTAATATTTTTTGAATATCAACATAATAGATTACAATATAAGTCCTTCAGTTACGATCTTCCTATTTGTACCCATTTTACTCATTATCAAGAAAGCCCACGTATTGGTACGAGCAACGACGGAACCCAAGCTCTACATTGTGCGTGGCCTGACACGCAGTTCAATAGTTTTTTTTTTTAAATAAAATTTCTAAGGTTTTTAACAATAAAACCCTTAATGATTTCTTATATTTACGCGAACACTACACATTTAAATAAAACTAATTTTACGGATTTTATCGCGTATATTAACTTATTTTACATTCCCGACGTTTCAAGCACTTTACAATGCTCCACTACGTCCTATAGTGAGCCAAATCGATTCACCAACTTACAAATTGACTCAACACTTAGCGAATATACTCTCACCGCTCAGGGGACATACAAGAGCACACACAAAGGATTCCTACCATTTTGTCAGCGAGATTAAAGACCTACATCTGGCAGACAATGAAACTATGGTCAGTTTTGATGTGCAGTCTCTGTTCACATGCTTACCTGTTGAAGACTGCATCTCGATTGTTACTAGAAGGCTAGAGCAAAACAACATGCCCGTAGAATATGCAGTATTACTTAAACACTGCCTTACATCAAGCAAGTAGATGGAGTGGCAATGGGCTCACCTGTATCTCCCATTGTTGCCGATATATTCATGGAGGACTTTGAGGAGAAAGCCCTGCGTACTTCTCCCGTAAACCCAAGATTCTACAAGCAGTACGTAGACGACACTTTCACAATTTTCACTTTAGATAAAGTAACTGCATTTCTAGACTATCTTAACTCCTTAAATTCTAAAATTCAGTTCACAATGGAGTTAGAGGCAAACAATTCTTTAGCTTTTCTAGATGTGTTAGTAATTCTGAATCCTGATAACACCTTGAGCCACACTGTGTGTCGAAAAAAGACCCATACAGATAGATATTTAAACGGTGATTCTCACCACCATCCTTCACAGTTAGCTACCGTGGGTAAATCTTTGTTTCAGAGAGCACGAGGGATCTGTGACAGTAAACACCTGGCCGCCGAGCTCCAACACGTCAAGCAAGTTTTGCACGACAATAAGCTTCGGGTCCCGCGCCTACGTCACAGTGAACGAGTGAAGCCGGCCACAGTCGAGCGAGTGCCTGCTGTACTGCCATATGTCAGAGGTGTCACTGACAAGATTGGCTACATCTTGAAGCGTGCTTCCATTAAAACATATTTCAAGCCGCCGAAGAAGATTAGTCAGTTTTTACCATCAGTAAAGTGTAATATTCCTCTGCAAGATGCAGGAGTGTACAAGCTTGATTGTGAATGTGGTCTCTCTTATATAGGACAAACTAAAAGATCTATAAAAACCCGTGTTAAAGAGCACAAAGCTGACATGAAGAATAGACGCTCCGGGAAGTCTGCAGTCTGTGAACACGTACAGGATCGCCCCCGTCACTACATAAGATTTGATAGACCACAAATCCTCGCTAAAGAATACCGATTCCTTCCAAGGATGATTCGCGAGGCTATTGAAATCAAGAAACATCCTAATTTCAATAGAGAATATGGCTGGGTGCTACCATCTGCTTGGGATCCCATAATTAATAAAATTAAATCCCAACCCAAGCATACAACTGCAAGACTTCATGTTACTGTAAGTTCATACTGCGTAGATCGGAACAAAAATTAATAATTTTTAATCTGGAGGTAGCCGTGGTTAACTATGACATTGGGACGTCATACACCTCAGTCCCCCCCGTGACCATGGATGCTGTAAAGTGCTTGAAACGTCGGGAATGTAAAATAGTTTAATATATGCGATAAAATCCGTAAAATTAGTTTTATTTAAATAATACCCTTTCTTTTACAATTAATTGCTTATAATGTCCAGTAACAGTTGTTATGTCATTATTTTTTTATTTATTTAATGTGATTACTCAACAAAATAATTTCCAAGCATCTTCATCATCAGAAAAACATTCTACGCATATTTAAGTTTAAGAAACAAACAAAAATTAAGCAAATTATGTGTTTCATAAAAAAAATTATAAAACCTTTGTTGTTCAAACGTTTTCAAAAACATTCTTAGTTATTGCCCCTTTTCTCATCAACTCTTGGAATTAAGGTGTACAAAGCAAATTGCAGACGAATATTTTTAATTTTAACAAAGCAATAAAACAAAATTTTTTGTTAAAATAATTTATTTTTCGTTTTCAAAATGCTGACCGCGATTTTTTATACAAGTGCGGGCTTGTCTTCTCACTTCTGTGGTCGTCATTTGTATTTTCATCTCCTGCTTCATAACTCGAAAAGTCGTATGGATTTTTCCTATTAACTCCTCTCTGGTTAATATTTCCACATGCGTATAGACGAGCTCCTTGTTCTGTCCCCAAACGATGGAGAAAAAAAGAGGAGACGTCATCTATAACAAGCTTAGCTTATTATGTTATAAATGGTTTAAGGTATCATCCCCTTTATGCTTTGCACCCATCTTCCAAATATGTGTAGCCACACCAATGACGGGAAGTACATCAAATATTCGAAGCGATCTGTCTAATAATGTCTGTGTAATAATGGGTGTTATTTTGTCTTTAGCATGTTTAATGTTCTTTGCACTCATATTATCTAAGCCAGCACTCTTCTTCTGTTCTTACTCGTTGTGTTCTCAACAACTTCTGGTATTGCTGTGACGTTGAAGTTACACATGACCTTAATCTTAAAACGTATTCATTCATTAGACCCTAAACCGGATAATTCTAATTTAGGGTCATTCCATTGCACAGAAATGCGAATGCCTCTTGATATGTTACTATATTTCTTCAATTTTCGGGATCAGGCCCGCATTCTAGCTGTCATGGCTGGTAACACGCTTAACCATCAAGTAACCTCCAGTTATTCATAATTGATGACGATAAATGAGTTTCCACAGGCGTTTTCTTTGTTTTATTTCTTCAACGTCGTGCACAACACTTTCGTGTATAATAATAACTACATCGCCTGCGATCACACACACAGACACTTACAGACTGCAACGGTTGTTGCGATATACAGGAAACGCGCAAGTGCTGTGCATAAATATTCTTTGATGTGCTCTTATGCCCAAATACTCAAACGCGACTCAATTTTAAGATGCCGTTAGTTCTCGTACTGTCTCTATCACTTTAAGTCAAAGTTGACGCGTCAGTAGCCTAATGGCAGGGCGTGGACCGCGAACTCGTAAGGTCGTGGGTTCGAATCCGCCATTCGACTACTTTCGTGAACCACTTCTTACACAAGCATTTTAAGCTTACCAGAAGTGGTTAAAAGGAATATTAGTAATGTTTTATAACATTGCTAGTATTTTTATTTATAAAAATACGACATTTTAAAATCTTGAAAACACTTATCGACACTCTGTTACCGCTATTCGTATAGTGGCTTTATCAGTTGCGTAATTTTCAACAAAGCGTCATAATACATAATATTCTGCCACTGAAGTTATTTATTGGGTATAATATTAATTATGTATATGGAAAATATCCCCGCTATGTGGCATTCTCCGGAGAGGTCTATGATCAGCAGTGTACTTTTAAATAGGCTGTAATGATAAAAATGTTAAATCCAAATAGACGAAAATATGTTTTGACTAAATCATATTAATTTTAATTTGTAAAATTACGGTAATTTAACACTAAGTAATAGCTATCATTAAAATTTCTTAATTAGGATTCTCACGAATCTCTTGACATCTAAATAACTTTCCAAAATATTAATTTACGCAAAATTAAGTTCGGTAGAAAATATCAAAAATATAACAAAATCTAGATAATAAGTTAATGTAAATTATTTTTTGTGTAGATTTAAATTATTGATATTAATTTTTTCTTGTTACTTATTCATCAAATATTTAGTGTCTTAAAATATTATATTTACTCACATCTCAGTAATATAATATTGGCTATAAAAATGTAATAAATATAGATCCACCCATATTACGAGTATCAAACCAAATACACACATGTTATCAACTTTTCTCTTTGCTCCGGCGTCTTTTCTTGCACAAGGCGTAAGGATTTTGTTCTTCCTTTACCAAAAATCCCCCACAATCCCCTCAGTCTAATTTTGGGTACATCTTCATCCTTTCATATCTGTCTAAAATTTTAACGCTATTTTTCGTAAGCAAATTTCTAATTTTATTTTTAAAACCCATCTATTAAATGAGTACCAGTCTGGTTTTCGCACAACAACAGCCCTACTTATAATTATAGATGACTTTAGGATAGGTATGTAGGATTCTAGATTGACATTATTGGTTCACATTGACTTTTCTAACGCTTTTAATTATGTCCATCATAATATCCTTTTCGCCATGTTGAAGCATTGTAGATTCTCTTCATCTACGGTATATAGTGTTGGTGCGAGCACTTCTGACTAGTGTAATCTGGATTCTGGCATTCCACAAGAGGCATACTTCTCCTCTCTTCTTCGTAATTTTAATCGAATTTATAAAAAATCCCATCAAGTGCTCTTGCCACCTTTATGAAGACGATTTGCAACTTTATGCATGGACATTATTGGATGAGCTAAACAATATAATTTATTCCTTAAATCATGACCTGGCCTATACATAGGATTGATATTGTTGTTAATCCTTTAAAATGCCAGGCAATAATAATAGGTAGCTAGGTTAATTGAGCAAATTTTCGGTTCATGTTTGGTGCCTGTTCCGATTACAAGCCTATTAATGCTGATGTTCCACAAGGCTGCGTGTTATCACCAACGCTGTTTCTTCTTCAAGATATGTTGCAAACCGTTAACATTCATTGCTATGCAGAAGAAAGCACTGGTGATGCTTTATACACCGGCCTTGCCAATATTTCTCTGGAAAATGTCGCAAAGTACCGAAACAAACTTGTGACTGAAGTCGAGTATTTTTAGGTACGTTTACCGCTTAAAAGAAACCTTTGTCGGATCTCTTCAGTTTCAAGGCAGTCCTCTTGTTGCCTCAGCCAGTATCGGAATCCTTTGCGTCGAGTGACGTGAAGTTGCGTACTCACTTGGAAGAGAAGGCCAAATTGACCTCTAAAAAGCTTGGCCTGCTCAGCAGACCGTGACAATATTTCACGCCCGCACACCGCTTGCAACTTTACAAGGCGCAAGTTCGGCCCCACTTAGAATACTGCTCCCATCTCTGAGCTGGGGCTCCACAGTACCAGCTCTTTTCATTTAAACGCATCCATCGCAAAGCAGCTTGAATCGTTGACGACCGAGTTCTTTCCAATCGGCTTGACTCACTGACACTGCAAAGAGATGTTGCATCTCTTTGCGTATTTTATTGCGTCTACCACGGGGAGGACTATGAGGAATTGTTCGGACTAATTCCAGCCGGTTAATTTCACCATCGCACATCGCGACTTAACTCACGATACTATGCATACCTTCCGAATGATTGGCGGTCCACCACTGCGCGATTACGAAGAAGTTTTCTTCTTCGCACAACCTTGTTGTGGAATCAACTATCACCAGAGATTTTTCCAGACCAATACGACTTAAGGACCTTCAAGAATAGAGCCTACTCTTTATTAAAAATGTTTACGTGGTAGAGTCATGTTGCAGCTATGTTATTAGTATAACTGTAGCACGAATGGGCCGGTTCGACCGAGGAAGGACCACGCTCCCACAGAATGCCAGCGTAAAATAGCAGCTTAATGCTGCTGTGTTCCGTATGGTGAGTGTAAAGAACCGGCGACCCATTTTACTGGAAAAGAGGTATTCTATCTTAGTCCTCACGGTCCTCACATGCATCTGCATTTTACTTCGCAAACGAAGATAGATGAAGATGTCTATGGGCCACAGTAACCACTTACCATCAGGTGGACTGTGTGCTCGTTTCACCCTTATTCTATATAAAAAATTAAAAGGCCGGCAACGCATCTGCAATTCCCCTGTTGTTGCAGTTGTTCATGGGCGGCGGTAGTCACTAACCATCAAGTGAGCCGCATGCTTGTTTGCCCCATTTACTATAAAATTATATTTAAGTTAAAATATATAAATAATTATAAACCGATATTACATTTTTTGAAAATACGAGTAATTGGATAATTTTAAATAAAAGTAGAAGCCCTATGCTTCTACTTTTATTTAAAACTATCTTTTTACCCGCGGCTTCGCTCGCGTGCGCTTTAATTTAGGAACATCATTAAAAAGCTGTTCCGTGCTAAATTTAGAAAAATTCGATCACTTTTAGAGTCACCTCGGTGTCGTGTCTCTATGTCTGTCAAACTTTTTTTTCATTCTAAAATGCTATTAGACCTAGATGATTGCTAACATGCTACAGAAACACGTGAATATATATGTCTAAAAACAGCCACTATTTTTTCTTAGATTATTTTTTATATCGGGCGTGTCTTCCGATTCCGATGTATCCATAAGAAAGGCAAATAGTCTTAAATCAAAATGTATTATTATTATTTACATTTATTCATAGTTAAAGTTAATTTAGTTTTAACAAAGTAATATAATGTTTATTTGAGACATTTTATTCATATCATTGGTCCTATTTAATATTGATTGGCACCATAAAATAGATGTAGATTTTTTTTACTTCGAATAGACTTGAAAATTTTATAAATACAGTTCTATAATAATGAATACTACACATGGATTAAAACTAATGTTACGGGTTTTTTTTTACGCATCTTGGATGAAAGTTCCGAGTAAAAGAACATATCGTTAAGGCGCGGGTTGAGCAAAATGTCGCGCTAGTCGTTATTTGTGCGGTTTTTAGGAGCTATCTACTTTTTATTTAAAAGATATATCAACAAATAAAAAACACATTATATTTCTACATAATCTTGATTTCATAAGAGCTGTATCCAATTTTTTTTTAAAGGAATAAATATTAATATAATCTCCTTACAACGAAACCACATAAATGTGAAATTATTATTGATAACATGCATCTCCTCGTAAAGTAAGTATTATTTTATTTTGCGATTTACACCAATGGATAGGCAATTTATTAATGAACATTTCTATAGTAAAATTTTTTTCAAAAGACCAAAATTTGATTTTATTAAGAAATTATTTTAAAATCTGGGCGTATTCACTGCCCACGGGCTTGCTGGATCATTGAGCGTTGAGCTCTCGAACGTGGAGCCTGTGTCGTTCGTTAGAGCACACGCTCACGATCTTATCAGTCGATAATATTATTACTTATTAGGTTATTTTATAGGTAGTATTATTTGTTTGTTTTGGGTATAATTTTTCGTATTAGTTATACATATATTTGTTGTGTTTTTTACTGCGCGATGAAGCTTTTTGCGTGTATTTTCTTTGAAGTAAATGCAAATAAAAAAATGAAGCACCATTAGCATGTAAGGTTCGAATCCATAATTAACATTTCGACAAATATTATAATTTACACTATAAAAGGCTAATTCAATATTATCAGTATAGTATACAGTTAAAAATAATCGTAGTAACCAACTACAATATTTTCTCAGGTGTAGTACTGCCTCGTTGGTCTAGTGGTTGTAGTAGTGCGACTGCTGATCATGAGGTCCCGGGTTCGAATCCTGGGTCGGTTATGAGTTTTTCATTTATGTTCTAAGTTATAATTATAACTAGTATTATACTAAGTTATAGTTTTTTGCTAAAATATAGTATATTATTCATTGCTTGTTTTTTCTTCTTTTTCAAAAAATAATTGAGTACATAAGGTGTTCTATACTTATAATTCGGTAAAAAGTATGTAAGTAGGTACTAATATACCTACTTTTTACTATAAACTAAAAATTTTTAAAACTAAATTTAACTAAAAAGACTAAGCTGACCATTTATTTTTTAACTCAAAACAGGACATGGGTTTATTTATACTCTAAAAAGTATAACTTTATACAATAAATTAAAAAATAATGTTGCATTTAAAAATAGGTAATTATTAAATGCAACATTTTTTAAAATTATGAATTACATTTGTCAGAGGATTAAATTTGCTTTAATAAAGTTGGTGATGATTTTAAATAAGAATAAAATTCTGCTCAATTTTTTTTTATTGTTATCTTTCAACATCGCCTTTAGAACTGGAACCGTAAGTGTTTCTTTCAGACGTCCACAATTTATTCAAAATAAAAAAAATACTCTTTCTATCGGAGCATTTGTACCAGGTAGACATAAAATATATTCGATTAAAAAAATTATGTTGAAGATTGTTGGCTTTGAATACTTCCATCCAAAGAGTTACGTGACAATTTTGTGTCCCGGGGCTTTATTTGGGGACAACGGGACGTATGGTCACTTTACCTATAACCCGGCGACGGCTCCGTGGCGCAGTGGCTTAGCAATCAGTTGTTGCGCTGGGGGCCGCGGGTTCGAATCCCGCACGGAACAAATATTTGTAAGGCCTACAAATAATCGTTCCGGATCTGGATGTTTGTCCTTGTGCAATTTATGTTTGTAAACTGCCTCCACGACTCTCATTATATATTACTCTCACTCTGCGAAACATCCTATTTATTTGTTTATTCTTTATTGCACCAAATATTTGTACAAAAGGCGAGCTATCTATCTATTTACCTATAGTGAGTAGGTATCTTTTAAACTCACAATTTTCAATGCTTCATTTTTAATATATAATTAATTATAAAATTTCATAATTAGATGATATATGAGAATACATAATTCTAATATAATGCAACTAATATACCGAATAAAAAAATTAAAATACATTTATCGTTGTACGCTGTGTGTATTTCCATAAAATAGTTTATTGATGTTGAAAAATACGTCCGTACAGTAGGTGGCATTGAGTTATACAAAACTATGGTAGGTGGCGTCTTACATATTATTTTTTACGCGATCCTATATTGTAGGGAGTTGGCGCGGCCGGCACACAAACGCTCAAGGTCGTTCGCATGGAGTAGCCCCTTAATGTGAAACGCCGAAGCTCCGGGAAGTCAAGTATGTCAACATGTTTAGTATCGTCCCAACCATTAAATCGAATCTGATAGACAACAAATCCTTGCAATAGAACACCGAATCCTACCAATGATTATTCGCGAGGCTATTGAAATTAAAAATATCCTAATTTTAATAGGGAAGATGGCTGAGTGCTACCATCTGCTAAGAACCCCATAATTAATAAAATTAAATTCAAACTACTACTGCATTTATTCTAGTCTATTTTAACTACGACATCAGGTCGTCAAACACCTCGGTTCTCTCGCTCCATCCGTGACCATGGATGCTGTAAAGTGCCCAAAACATCGGGAATTTAAAAAGATAAAATTAAAGGCGATAGAATCCTTCAAATTAGTTTTATTCCTTATAAATATTATTCACAGTGAACGTGACGATCACAACACTCATGAACGGGAGTAGAAAAATGTTCGCCCTGTTGTGGCGGTGAAAGAAAATCCAACACCTCATATCGTCCCGTCGTAAGAGGTGACATAGGAAAATAAACTGGAGATGGAATGGGCTGCATCATCTTCTTGACAACATATCAAAATAATAATAGCTGCGGTTGCCAACTCACCTACCAAGCGTGGCAACTATAGCAAATATCCAGCTACTTGACAATTTATGGGGGAGGCCTATGTTCATTTCTGTGGACTTTTGATAGGCTGACGATAATGAGTTCTACTCATCTTTGCAAGCCATAATATTTACGGTAGAGTGAAAACCAAAAGTAACATACCCGAAAACACGAATGAAATAAAAACTGCATATATTGCCCTATGAAAACTAAAAAAATAGCAGCTTACATACATGTTACTAATCGGCACAGTTAATAATTCAATTATTTACATCGTATATTCGTATATATGTATTATTTCATTTAATCAATGACTTGCCATTTTAGTTTATTTAGAAGTAAGTAGATGGCGCTAATATTAGATGAAATAATGAAAGCCAAAACCATACCATCTAGTAATATCAGCAATTGAAGCGAACATTTATTTATTATATCAAGGGATAAAGTGATGTCAAGGTTCTCTTAAAAGTTCTGTTTCTGTTAAAAAATATGCTATCAGCGCCGCTAGCGGTGAAAAACGATTTAATGATATCGTCATAATATGACCATATTATGAAAAAGCAACGTTGTGTTTAGTTATTAATATCTTCAAACGATTTCTATTCATTAATTTGGTCATGCTATATCATCAAATAGACAAATAGTGTTTAATATTATGAAATTACGACACCATTTCACGAAATGATAGACTACTTTATCATATATGATCAATTCTACGATCTGGCCACGACATATATAAAAATCTCTTGAATAAAACTATCATGATAACGAAAATTTTGCAACAATTGTAGACAGACCAGTTTTATTCACTTTAGTTATATATTAGTAATTGAAATAAATACCTTATCAATTTTCATATTTTTGATAGATCACTATTATCTATTGAAATTATTACACTTTTAAAATAAAATAAAAAATACTAAAAAAACTAAACGTTAGTTTTTTTAATAATTTTTAAATTTTTTCATTTAATCATATACATGCAAGTTATTTATATTATTTAATTTATTAGTAACTGAATGCAAAATATACTACTTTTTCCATTTGATGATAGATGGCGATGTTTTAAATACCAAATTGGTGTAGTTTCAAATTATTTTACCAAGATTACAACTATATTTTAAAATTAATTTACAAATATGGTATTTATTTGAAAAGCAACAGTCATCCCGCCTATAACCAGGATTTAATAGAAAATTAACATCTAAAGGAAATAAAAAAACTTAACCTTCCTTTTTGAAGTTCCGTAATCGGATAAAAAGTAGCCTATAAGTTGCCCCGAGTTACTCACTGCCTACATACAAAATTTCATGTAAATCGGTTCAGTAGTTTTTGCGTGAATCCGGAATACACAGACAGACAGACAGACAGACAAAAATTCTAAAAACCACTAATTTGGCTTCAGAACCCTTTATTTAGTCACCTGGACTTGTTTTTTCTAGAATATATTAGAATTACAGACACGACTTATCTACAGATTTATTATATGTATAGATTCACTTGTCTACGGAATACGGGTAGAGGTTTTTCGAGATTTAGACTTGTTATTCTTTTGAACATTAGATTTGTGAAATTATATCAAACGTCAATGATCTAATTACACATTACCGCCAAAATGTTCGTCTTGTAAGGTCTTGATCAACTACAACCAACAACTACTGATTGGAGTATAATCACTAAAACGGCTCATTATATGTTAACGTGCTATTTGCGTGTTATAAACGCGTAACAGACACAAAAAAATCGCTACTTACTACTTTACCCTTCTAGAAAGAATAAACAACGTATACCTAATACTCATATGCGTTCAGTGACCCTATTATCTCCGTTAAATATATGTACGACTAGCTGTTCTCCGCGACTTCGCCCGCGTATAATTTAGGGCTTTAATTATGTTGCGCGAAACCCTAATTCTTTTACTAAAATATAAGTAGTCTTAGTTACTCCTTATAATATCGGCTATCTGCCAGTGAAAGTCCCGTCGAAATCGGGCCAGCCGTTTCGAAGATTAGCCGGAACAAATAGACAGACAGACAAAATTTTTAAAAATTGTGTTTTTGTTATAAATACCTTATATAATTTCATATGAATTTAGTAAAAAGCTGGTATTTTGACATTACAAACAGACACTTCAATTTTACTTATTTGTATAGATGCCTATTCTATCGGTTGTTACTCATTGTGTTCAGAAGAACGCGTCAGGATAACCTAAAAGTATTGTTGTTATAAAAATATTTTTATTTAAATACATATAAGATGGCTATTAGAAAATAATCTTTAAGAGAATTAGCAATGATTACTATTATTCTTGTACTATTATTTAATCTGTGCTATTACCTTCGATCGGCATACGCGGTGATCAAAGAGAATATAATCACTACGTTTAGCGGTGACAGTGCGATTTGACCGCCTGCGTAGAACAGTTTGGCAACATAGCGTGTCATGCACTGGAATAGAATAGAATAGAATAGAATAATTTTTATTCAATATTGATTATTACATAATACTTATTGAAAGTTATTTTTTATTTACCACTGGTTCGGAAAATACCCCAGTACTGGGAAGAACCAGTAAAAACCCAGCGGGACTTTTTTTAAACATAATTTCACTTAACAATAATTTAGTTATACAATTTTTAAATGATTTTTCATAGAAACAGCATGGTGGCGATCACCCTATTCCCAGGGGTTATTTTAATTCATGTATTCCTTGATATTAAGGTAAGGTAAGGTAAGGTAAGGTAAGTCATTAAT
Source organism: Parnassius glacialis (assembly GCA_033319125.1). Lineage (NCBI taxonomy): Eukaryota > Metazoa > Arthropoda > Insecta > Lepidoptera > Papilionidae > Parnassius > Parnassius glacialis. The sequence goes on along the minus strand of JAVANC010000005.1, from coordinate 26,015,603 downwards.
ATAAATTAAAAACAGGAATGGGCCAAGAATCGAACCCTGAAGAACACCCATTGATACTACCGATCCGGAGGAACCTTTACCATTAATCACTACTTTTTGAATTCTGTTACTTAAATATGAAGTAATAAGTCTAAGCGCTAAATTTTTTACACCTTAATGTTGTAGTTTCCTGATTAATGTCTCATGATGAACACAATCGAAAGCCTTGGAAAGATCACAGAAAATACCTAAGGAATCTTGTGAATTCTCCAAGGTATTAAAAATATATTTCATAAGCTCAACACCGGCGTCAGACGTCGAGCGACCCCTTGTAAAACCAAATTGGTTTTTATGAAGTAATTTATTTGTATTAAAAAAAAATAACAATTGATCCAAAATTATTTTTTCAAAAATTTTACTGAGAGTTGGTAGTACAGAAATAGGTCTAAAATTAACGGGGTCCAATGTACTACCAGATTTAAATAAAGGTATTACTTTACTATACTTCATTAAATCAGGAAACTCACCAGAATCGATACAAGTATTAAAAATAATAGTAAGATGAGGTGCAATTAAATCTATTATGGACGCAATAACTGTAACGGAAATCCCCCACAAATCTGCGGTCTTCTTTACATCAATGGTTTTGAAGTATTTTACAACATCTTGCGATAGTATTTTTTCAAATCTAAATTCTTTTAAACAGGTGTTAACATTCTGTTTGAGTAATGACTCGGCGACAGTTGGAGAAGTATTCAATGACTCGGTTGTCAAGATATGAATATCAGTGAAATATTTCTCAAACACCGCTGCGACTTCTTGATTTGATTTAGTCAATTCATTGTTAATTTTTAATTGATAGTTTGAGTTACGAGGTTTGTCTTTACCGGTTTCATTGTTAATTATACTCCACGTCATTTTAATTTTATTCTTAGCCGTCTTAATTTTGTTGCTAATATGTAACGATTTGGCTGTGGAGCAAACTCTTTTAAACATTTTAGAATAATTTTTTACATATTCTTTAAAAGCATCGGAAAGATTATATGATCTTTCATGGTAAAGGTCATATAACCTTCATCTGCTTTTATGAATTCCTACTGTCGCACACTCATTAAATGCCTTGCGACTGTTTCTGGAGAATGTTTTAGAAGTAAATGTTTTTTTTTTAAATTCATTGTTTATAAGGGTAAATAATTGTCCATATAAATAGTCTGCATTGTTCTTATAAGAAAGTGATGGAAGGTTTTTTACCATATTACTTCTAAATCTCTCCAGGCGTTTTGTATTAATAGGAACAAACACACTTTTCTCAATTACCTCTTTTTTGTGCATATAAGGTAATGAAACCAGTTGTCCACAGTGATCTGAACTAAGTTTTCGAATTATTGATTTGTTGATTGGTACAACACCTGTACAAATATTATCAATACAAGTTGCACTACACCCTGTAATACGTGTAGCTTCAAAGAATAAATTATCAAGATTATAGGATTGGAACAAAGAGCAAAATTTAATACTGATGGAATAAGTTTCCAGAAGATTTATATTAAAGTCTCCACACACTACAAGAGATTTATTCTGTTTATTAAGCTTAACTAAATTTTCTTCCATAACCTTTTCAAAGGTATCATAATTTGAACATGGGGTCTGTAAATACTAACAACAATAAGGTGCTCAAGCTCAACGCATGCCATTTCTACAGTACGCTCAACAGAGAGGCTCACAATGTCTTTACGTTCTTTATATGATAACTGAAGCGTCATATCGGTCAGCACGATACGTGACGAAACTGTCTCCTGGGCGTTGTAGAATATTCCATCTTAGTCCTCACGGGTGATAACGCATCTACATTTTGATTTGTAATAGAGGATAGATGTAGATGTCTATGGGCCGCAGCAACCACTTACCATCAGGTGGACTGTGTGCTCGTTTGTCACCCGTATCCTATAAAAAAAATTAATTTATACAAAGTATATTTTTCGCTTGCACTAAAACCGTTACGACCATGGTATAAGCCGTTACCTTAAGTATAAAGCCATATTTAAAACAAAGGGTTAAAAAAATCTATTTGTGATTGACTGTTTTTCATGTAGTGCTCAAAGAACTGGCCTATACTCCATACATCTCGAAACATCTTATTAGGTAATAAAAATGATATTATAGGGTTAGTTAAATGTTAGTGTAATATTTTAAAAGTTAGTACATATATACATACCAACACTTCACTCAAAAATTATATATTGTATAAAAATTTGCTTTATTACTGAGTCTAATTAATTAGTTCGCGATTTGTTTTTTTTAACTAAAGTGGAATTGAAAAGTAGTCATTAACTCGCGTTAAGTTGGTTACACAAATTCCACATTCCTTTTGAAAAACAGTGAAGAATAGCTGTGTGCACGGACGAACAAAGTTACTTATGGAAACTTTGTATCGGATTTCTTTCAGAGAAAACTTCTTACAATTCGACTGAATAGTCTGTGAATATTTTTTTAAAATATAGTTATAAAGGAGCTATAGGCGTATAGAGTATTTTTTATAGCCGGTAGCCAGAGCCGTCTCTAGCTTGTACTGCCCGTGTGCAACCAATACCCTGGCGACCTATAGTAGGTGTGCGGTCAAAATGGAACAGTTAAAGTTATATTTTCAAACGGAAATTTGGGTGCAAATGGTGCAAATTTAAATGATGTCGGGAAGCATGGTACACGAATAAAATGTATTTTAGGAAAGAAAAGGTTACTAGAAAAATAAGCACAACTTTGTAGTTATTTAAAAAATAATTAATTCAAACACTAGTTCAACACAAATTTATTTACAAAAAGTAACTTTTTGTGCTTTTGCGTTAGTAAAATCCTTAACATGTCACTGACTTCAATTAAGATTTCATATTGAATAATTATTAACGATAAATTTTATTGAATTCTTATTAAAGTAGATTGACATACTTTCCGACGATGTTGATCTAGATAGTTTTCAATTATTTTTAGTTTAGAATTGGATCTTTCGCTGTACGCTACAGTGATTGGCAGTGTGATGTGAATTCTTAGTGGTGTGGACAGATTTGGGAACAGTGTAATTCATTTATTCGTAAACAAGTAATTTATATTTTTGAAAATGCAATAGTAACATTTTTCATAATTTAACTCAAAAATATTACTAAAATAAATAGGAAGTACACAATAATTAGATTAGAAACCAAAATTCTTAACGAAATAAAAGGTGTGGAGAGTGCTGTACCAAATGTCTGATTAATTTTGTTATAATGAGATGTTATTTTGGATTAACGTTAAAAATTGAAAAGCTTTTGGTATTTGATCATAATTAATATCGCTAATTACTTTAATTAATATCGTCATGGTATCTTGATATCTAAATAATATTTTAATTTCGATGTATTAAACATTATGTATATTAGGACAATTTAATGTGATTATTATATCCGTTTAAATTATATAACTTATTATTATTTTTTGAAACGTTATTGTTTTTCGGGTAATATATAATATTTATTATTTTAAGTTTGGTGAGCGCAGTGCCTTGTAAATTGTCATGTGTGTTGTAGTATGCGCGGTCGAACATACGGCGCGACAAATGAACCACAAATTTGTCATAGCATCGATTTTGAAATCAACTCTACTGTGCGGTGATGTTAACAACCTTTAGTTTTAACTTCACTTACCCACTATTCGTTGAATCGCCATTACTAGAGAACAAGAGGTAAGCGAGTGTATGATGGCAGTGTGAATTACTCCTGCAATTGGCCAATTATAGATATGCAACAGGTATATCGCTCAGACTTAGATATGCAAGCCCAAGAGGTTTTTACATTTCTTAATCTGAAAGAATACAACAGAAACTGTTTTAAACTATAGAAAGTTGCTACTAAATCCATGATTTTTGTTTCATAACATCACTAGTACCATCTTTGTGATCAAGTCGAAGAAGTATATGGTAATCCATATATGGTATAAGCATGGTATAAGTACACTACCTATCGTTCTAACCACAATGCTGTCAATCCTTAAAATCTACAAGTTTAATATGAAATTAATTGCAGCTGCCAAGATCTCAATAAAGAGTTGAACATGATACCGCTCAGCATCAAAAATATTCCATAAAATGAAGTTTTTCATCGTAAAACATGACCAAAACAATTAGTTACATCTTAGAGGTACAATTCCGTAGCCGATTGCAGACAGCACGTGTCGTCGTGACACTACTGATTTCTATGTAGTTCTATGAAATACCTTCCGGAGCGACACGTCGTTTGCCGGAACGGCAGACGAAATGTCGCCCGAACGCAGATCAGTAGTGCCGCCACGCCCGAGCGACACGTTGAATTTTGCTCAAAAAATATGAGTTTCACCGATTTCGTGAAAGAGAAACTGATAAACCAGATGGCACAATATCCCGCACTGTACAGTGCATCTCACAATCATTATTTAAACAGTGTGAAAAAAGGTAATATTTGAGTAAATATAGGAAAGGAGTTAAATAAAGCGGTAAATAAGTGTGTATATATATAGTCTATCTTGCTCGCCTCCAGCATCTAATTAATGGCCTGTCGCTAAGCAAGGGTGTCACATTTGGCTCGTCGGTTTATTTACCGAGTACCTGCTTATTGAATTCATTTGCTTACTATCAGTATAAATTATTTATACGAATAATACAGAACCCATGAAATGCTTAGCATGTACTCAAGTGATTCGTCGCGAAGAGTTATTAGTTTGTATACGCTGTAAGGGCACGTATCATTATAAATGCCTAAATATTACTACGCTCAGTTTATGAATAAAATCATGATATTAAGCGTACGTGGTGCTGACCTTCGGTGTGAATGTAACATCACGCCCGTATTAAGGACGACACACCTGTTAGAAAAACAATTCGAATCAACGCTTAACCAGACTGACATGTCATGTGAGGATATTATTCAGGGTCAAGGGGACTTAAATGAGTCGCTATCTACTGAGCAACCTAATACGATCATCACCAGTAGTATGTTACAACGCCAGTCAGACAAATGTATAAATATCTCCTTGAGCAACTTTCTTCCCTTCTTGATACGAAATTAAATCATATGCGTAGCTCAATTACTAAGGAGATTAAGCAAGAGTTTGATATAGCAGTGGCTAAACTCAAAAAGAATTTACGGAAACTACAGATTTTTTATCTGCTCAACTAGTAGAGGTAAAAACTGACTGACAAAATATCTCTTTTAGAGAGTGAAATGAAAAGCTACAGCTGAGTTGTGTCTTTTAAAAAACCAAAATTTACCTTCCACATATCAGGATTTGCGAAATACCATAACTCAGTTACAAGTAAATCTTAATGAGCGTGATCAACAGGCTTTATTAAATGACTTAGACATTTCTGGTATCCCGGAAAATAGCAATGAATCAGTTCCACACATCGTTATTGCCGTAGCAGCCAAGTTGGGCACTCAGCTCGAAGAGAGTGACATAGTTAGTGCCAGTAGAGTGGGAAATAGTCAGCGCTTTTCTGATTTAAAAACACAAGCCCTGGGACGTCCCCCACGTCATCGTCATATTGTGGTACGCCTCTGTCGTCGAGTTATTCGAGACGAATTGTTACGAAATGCTCGTGTTCGCCGTGGGCTACAACAGCAGATCTTGGCCTCCCATCACATGAACCTAGACCTTTTTATCTCAATGAGAGGCTTACTAGTACTAATCGTCAATTATTTGGAAAAGCACGTGATATTGGGAGAGGTCTTAATTGGAAATACATTTGGACGAAGGAGGGACGTATATTTGCTAGACAGAGTGATAGTTCGAAAATACACCAATTGCGATCTATTGCTGATATTGAACGTATTTTTGGTGTTTTATCAGAAAATAGTTCGAAATAGCCAATTAAAAAAAGTTTTTACATGTTTTTATAAATGTTTTAAAGTTTTACTTCTATTTTTAAGTTATATAATTTTACTTTTATTTCTTTTGCACTCCGCCTGTATTATTATCTGCGTAGGTTTGTCAATAAATTTGTTTAGTTTTAGTGTAATTATCAATGTGTTAAATGAACCAATTTATAAAAACATAACCTCATTACTCCTATTTTTTAGTTATATAATTTTTATTTTATTCCTATGTCATTTTGTCTGTATTATTTGTATAGGTTTGTTAAAAATTTTGTTTAATTTTAGTGTAATTATAAATGAGATAATAGAACTTATTTATAAAATGTAACCTCACTACCTCTATTTTATAGTTATATAATTTTTCTTTTATTCCTTTGGTATTTTACCTGTATTATTTGTATAACTTTGTAATAAAGTTCTTTAATTTTAGTGTGAATATAGATGTGCTAAATGAACGTATTTATAAAAAAGTAACATCATTACTTCTATTTTTTAGTTATATAATTTTTCTTTTGTTTCTTTGGCTTTCAACCTGTATTATTTGTATAGGTTTTTTAATAATTTTGATTAATTTTAGTGCATTTATTTATGTGCTATTTGAACTCATTTGTAAAAATGTAACTTCAATACTACTGCTACTGTTAATTTTAATGTGGTTTGTGTTTTTCTCATTGGCTAAGCCGCTTACTTTGCTTAACTGTATACATAGCATAATCATGTTTCTATCGTTTAAGGTGTGTGTCGTATTATGTGTGTTGATGACAATGTTTCTACTACTGTTCATTGAACAAATGATGGCCATATCTATAACAATTAGAATATTCTTCATTATACATTATTTCTTTGACTTAATATACCCTATTATGCATCTCAAATATTTTATCCAACATAATATTAATTTTACGAAATATAATTATAAATGCTATTACTATTTCACTTACTACACAACACATATAAATATGTAATATATCTGAATATGTATTGTTGTACGTCGGTAATATTTATTTGATATATATGTACTCGTGTGCAAATGGAACTTCATATTATATGTGTATAGTGTACCGTAGTCCTGTGATTCCCAACATTTTTATTACGTGTTATTTTAATAGATTCAGTTCTGAGTTAAATGATTATCTGCGAATAATATTTACACGCATTCGGTGCTTTTGTGTGTATTTATATTTTTCTAATTGTAACATATAAGGTTTTACTATTATTCTTAGTCGGTCGAGTATATTCGCTTATAATAATCGGGCTGGATGTCCACTGTTATTTACTGTTGTGGTTTCTTAAGAGTTTTAATTCAATTCAAAATATCTGAAAATTGGTCTTTTAATGCTGGATCTCTTGGCACTAACCATGATGAGTTCAGGTTGCACTGGAGCGATTGTCACCGGATTTAATGCAATAAATGAAACATGGCTTAGGACCGGAGAGTCCGGTCGTGCACCGTCTATACCTGGATATACTCTAAAACATATTCCCCGTCCATCCTCTATGCGTAGTCGTGCGGCGGTGTCGGGTTTTATATTAGAAGTGGTGTTCCAGTCCGTACTTGTTCGCATCCTTCTTCGATTGGTGACGTTGAACAAATGTGGCTATCACTTGTCATCAACTCGACTAGAATTTTAATAGGCACAGCCTACAGACCCCAATGGGTAAATGTTGATACTTTCTTCGACGCTCTCACTGATTCATTAGCAACATTTTCGTGTTATGACAAAGTGGTCGTTATTGGGTGATTTTAATATAAATGTTCTTAATGAAAACGATAATATGACCTTGAGACTTCAACAATTTCTGCATTATACTAGTCTTATAAACTATGTTAAAGAACCCACACATTTTACATCTCACAGCGAGACGTTAATAGACCCCGTCTGTACTGATGCTGAAGTCAAGGGCATACAAGTTAACCATGTGAATGATCTTGGAGCACATGCAATGATTCTGGCAACCCTTAAAATAATAAAACCCAAACCTCATTTAAAATGTATTAATTATAGACCTATAAAAGAAATCAATTTAATTCACCTTTGATAATATGATTGCCTCAGTAGAATGGGAAAGTGTAATTAAAATGGATTGCGTTAATGAAATGATATCAACTTTTACTTATTTGTTACTAAATATATTTAACATCCATGCACCTGAAAAGTCCATAGCAGTACGTGATCGAAATTCACCGTGGTTAACTAGCAATGTTCGGTACATCATGAAACTTCGGATAAAAGCCATGCAAAGTTTAAGAAAACTAATTTGGATAGCGATAAAATTCAATATAAATCTTTGAAACATTTGGCAAATATTAGTATATACTGGGAGAAAAAAGCATATTTAATAATCAAATTAATAATAACTTAAACCGTCCAAATTATTGTGGAAGAACTTGAACGGTCCGTCCTTCCTAACATTAAGCAATTGAGAACGCTTCCTGTGTTTTCGACGACCCAAATATAATCAATAGCCATTTTCTATAATGTTCCCGGGAATAATAATTTAACCATTTCTGATTTAACTCAATATGAGTTTCATCGATATGGGTGTAATGAATTTAAATTTCACAATGTAAGTGAAGAATATGTTGCAAAGATTATATTATCAATAAAATCAAATGCTCACGGTATTGATAAGTGAGTAGGGATATGATCATCTTAACACTTCCGGCTACGTTAAAGGTCATTACAGCAATCATAAATAAGTCAATTGAAACATCTACTTTTCCTTCTTCGTGGAAAATAGCTCTCGTACGTCCTTTACCTAAAAACAATGATCCTAAGGATCTCAAAGACTTAAGGCCAATTAGTAT
>JAVANC010000005.1:25945975-26006836 GCA_033319125.1 Parnassius glacialis | reverse complement strand
TGAAGAAGCCTATGAATCTCGATGAAATTAATATAGCAGACGTACAGTTCCTGAATATATTACTTCAGAAATGTATGGGAAAATTAGTGACAGTGAGTTAACTGAAAATGGAAAAAGTGAAATTACTAATAAAAGTGTTAGTTTAGTCAACATTTATATTTCAGCTATTATATTAATTATTTTAAGTATTATTTTTAAAGAAAATAATTGAGATCTGTAAAATCTGTAAAATTCGAAATAATCGAAGAATAAAATAAACCGAGGATAATCCCGAACTTGCAGAGGGAGGAGTTATATCGCCTCAATCCGTCCCTGGCTCAACATTTCAAACAGCCACATCAGCATATGCGTGAGAACTCGAGTGATAATTCTAAAAGTAATGTAAGGACGATATGATAATTGTACTAGACTTATTTTATTAACATTAATATTAATTCATTTTGTAACTAACCACCTTCAAAAGAACATTAAATCATTTATATTTAAATTGTGTTTTTAAAAAGACTGTCGAGGTTCGTCGCAATTTAAGTAGGTGGTTTACTCATCGAATAATATAAACTTTTTTCGAATATGTAGAATACACAATCACTTAGAAAAGTTTAATAAACTTCAATGCACGTTAGACATAAGACGCATTGAAAATAATATTCGGAATGCACTGATGAATTTATCAAAACTTCTGTAAACTTTTACTTTATATTACATACAAAGATTTGGATACAAAATGACTCGCAAATTTGAATCTCTAGCTGGTCTGGGTAGTTTACGTCAGGCTTAAATGAGATGATTATACTACCATCTACCATGAGATCTTTCTGGAATTGCCCACATTCACTTCTTACACATAATATGAGAAATATGGGATGAAATGAGGTTATGAATTATCTTACACCGCCACCACACGGCGAGTTTACACATTAATAGTAAGTGCTAAGATTTAATCCTATTAATATTACAATGACACTTTAATGGCTGTACTAATTCCAATGAAATATGACATTAAATCGAATATGTTGACGAATAGATCAGGGAACTACTATTTATTTTCATTTTTTTGATTTTACTTTATCTACTTTATATAAAAATTATTAATAATAAGTTTAATTTTCACCCAACGATGGGCCACTATTTTTTGTGTTTTAAATTTTTTTTTACCATTGTTAATATTTTCTAGGGACTAATAAAGCTTATATTATAACCAGAAAATAAATAAGGCAATTCAAAATTTTAATATTTGCGCAAAATTATACTAACAATGTTTTTTTTTTTTGTAAATGACAAGCAGGCAAATATCTCAAAAGATCGTTTAGTATCTATTCTGGTTTTAACAACCCCCCTTAAACCCGTTCTGAATTAAGGCAATTTATTTACAGAAATATTAACATTTAATGGATGCTTCTGCCGACTTTCTCCCGAGTAATGAGAATATTAATAGAGCAGTAGTAAGCACAAGATTTTCCTACCTAAAGAAAATATTCATATACGACTAAGCATTTCACGTGCGATGGATGATTTATATTCAATGTACATTTGAAGATTCGGGCGATCGCCAATTTGTGTTTAAATGTTGGAAAATAGAATGATTTATGTGTAAACTGTAAACGCCGGTATTACTTCTACTGTTCTAGTGATCAGATAATTTAAGTATTAAAGTAAGCTGTAGCATACTGTATGCCTCTATTTTTTTTCTACTATACTGCTATGTATGTATTTACTGCTATGTATACATGAATTCTTTATTGAACCTAGAAGTGTAATAAGAATGAATTTATGTTCTTGTAGTTGTATTAAGAAGATTAAATTTCTTAAATACTTCAATAAATGTTCAATTTCTCAATAAGTATTTGATTGCACTACGACAAGCCTTCCGGACGACATTCGGTCTCAAAAACAGAATGAGCCTACATAAAAGCTCACGTGTGTATTACAATATGCGCATAGGGAAATAGATAATTTAAGATGCGAAAATATCCAACTCAAGTCAGACTTCTCAAAGGCAAACAAAACGATCGAATTATACAAAAAAGTTACTTTCGAGTCCATGGCTTGAAAACACATTTGCTGAACAATTTAACTTCTGTTGTTACTTCACACAAAACTGTGGAATATTGGAAATATTAGCAGACATTAAGACAAAGTTGCGAAATTATACTATCATTGACTACTGTTTGATCCTGATTGGAGAACATGACTTTAAAAAACTGTAAATTGTTCTGAGCTGGTAAAATCTATTCAGGAATATTTACAAAGTATATCTCATACAAATACATAATTATATGTTCCTACGTATGTATGCAGAGCCTCCATATTTAATTATAAAAAAGAGATGTTTAATAACTTATTATTCATGAATGTACAATATCATATATATGCATATATATTTGATTTGAAATATAATTTCTCGTATGAAATGTTTTCTAAAAATATGGTAAAAAACAGCAATTATGGATTACAGAATATATATAAAAATATTATGCAATGAATACTTGTCGACTTATCAATATTTCCATATAACATGGACACTACGTGTAGCATCAATGAAGCAAGAAACTATATATTATGTAAATGTGCTGCATTGAACTCTATCGGTGATGACCATGTATGTATTTGCGGAACAATCTAAAAAATATTTTTGTAAAGTTTAATGGAATATAAGTAAGTCAGATCTTTTGATTTTAAACCTCAATTTTCTTTTGGTATCCTAGTTGATGTAGTATGTTTAACTGAGCACAATATGTTAAAAGGTGAGACCAAATTAAATATTCATAGAACATTATATACTTGCAGCCTCTTTTAGTCGCAAAACCGTCATGTTGTTGCCCGTATTTTGATTCACAATCATCGTGAGTTATAGCATTTCGCGTATAAATGAGTGCTGTGCAATTACATTACATGGTCTGATAGTAGTGTGTATTTACAGACCACCTCGAAACAATACACAAAATTTTTATCAATTTTTTTTGCTATATTTAATGACATACTTGCTACATTGTGCTTCACAAGAAAATAAAATAAGTTATATGTGAAGATTTCAATATAAGCTCTTTTAGGAAAGAGCTAAGAGGCTAACATGTTACTCGTAAGTCAAACAATTATTGACTATAATCTTAAATTGGCCAATAAGCCAACGCGCACTGTAAGCGGCTCTTGTTTAGATAAACTTACACCAATATAAGAGGAAGTAAATATAAAATTTTTGAATTAGCTATGTCTGATCACTGAAATCAAATGTTAACTTCTAAAGTCAAAGAAACTTGTTTTTTCTTACATTGGTTAAAAAAAGTAAAGATAACAGTAAAGAAAATATGAAAAAATTCAATCAATGCTTAAAATCGCTTACTTTTAACGATGTATACATTACGACATCTCATTTTTAATGTATGTTTTCCAGTTATATTAATAGGAAGAGAACTACGGAAAAAGCCTTCCTGGATAGCGAAAGTATAAGAATATGTGAAAAACAAATAAGAAATTTACTTTGGAAATATAGGAAAAATCCGAGTATACATAACAGAAATTTATTTCAAATGTGACACAAAACATTTAAACAAAATAATAAAGTTAACACAAAGGGCATAGAATGACTATAAAATCAAAACAGCTTAAAATAAATCTAAAAGTAATTGATCAATCATCAATTATAATAACTAGAAAGTGATTAAAGACGTTCGGACATATCAATAATAATGGTGTGATCATTGATGACCCCAAAGATATCGCAGGGTTATTTAACAATTATTTTCATGAGTGGAAATGACAGTAATTTAACAATAAGAAACAATTAACGTTAACTGCAAAGTACCGAATACTTTATCATCATCATTAAAACCCTTCACAAGTCCACTGCTGAACATAGGAACCCCCCAAGGAATGCCACAAAACACGGTCCACAGCCATCGGCATCCATCGACTTCGTGCATGTCTTACGGAACAATTATGAATCATTATTTATGAAGCCAACAACTGCTTTCAAATTTAATAATATAATTATTTCATTAAAGAATTCAAGTAGCACAGGTTATGATGACTTTAGCACAAAGGTTTCAAAAGTGTATCAACCATCATCTCACCAGTTTTATCCTAAATTGTTTTAAGTATGGCCTCTGGAATATTCCCAAATAAATTAAAAAGAAAACTGTGGTGAAACCTGTATTTAAGAAAATTGATAAGAGTGATGTTGCAAATTATAGATCCAAATATCACTTATATCAATATTTTTTAAACTTTTTGTGAAGTTAGTAAGTAAAAACGTTAACGATTTCTTTGAAAAATATGAAATCTTCACAGAGAAATAAGCTGGATTTCTAAAGAAAAAAAGTATAAATTTAGCTGTCCTTTATTTTCTACGTACTGTAATGTAAAGCCTTAATAATTAGCACTTAGTATCGGCTCTACATGGATTTAAGTAAAGCTTTAAAATTTTAAATACCAGGTGACTAAAAGTCTCGTCACATACTAAGTGGGGTTGTGACAAACCCCAAAATAAAAAGTGACAAAATTTAAATTTTTTTGGCGGTATCAAATATTAGTTACTTATAAATAAACAATAATAATCAGATTTAAGTCAAACTCAGAGTATGAAGTATTTATTAAAATATGTATTATTATAAAAGAACAAAGAAACAAGACTTCTGTAATTTAAGTAACTTAACAGTCATTTTTTTACGTAATTATCAAAATCATTTTAATTTTACAAACTACAATATATTAGGTCCTTACATATGAAATTGGCGTTTTGTACGGGATGAATATAAAGTCAATTTTATTTTGTAAAATATATTTAATTAATCAAAGTATTCACCGTTGTTATCTATATACTTTTGCAATCTCATTGATCATTCATCTTTGATCCCTTTACTAAGATAAACGATAGGGGCGAGAATCAATAAACTCTTTGAAGGCGGTTTGCACTGCCGAATCGGAGTTGAATTTTTTTCCTTGTAAGAATTTGTCCAAATTTCGGAAAAAATGGTTATCTGTTGGAGCAAGGTCCGGGCAGTACGGTGGACTTCGCAGACATTCCAATTGTAGCTCATCTAACTTAGTGGTTGTATGTTGTGCAGTATGTGGTCTTGCGTTTTCTTGAAGCAGCAGTGGCCTAGAGCGATTGACCAATCTCGGTTGTTTAGCAGCTAGATCTTTCTTAATGGTTTGCAGTTGCTGACAATAGATATCTGCCGTAATCGTTTGGACAGATTTTAGAAATCTGTATTGAGCGACATCGGCGCTATTCAGTCAAACACTCACAAAATACTTTTTCTGGGTCAATTTTCGTTTAGGGCAGGATTTGGCTGGGTCTCCAGGGTTCAGCCATTACGACGAGCGCTTCCGATTATCATCACAAGTAGTATTCACTTTTCGTCACAAGTAATGATTCGATTTAAAATCCCTTCATTATTGTGTCGGTTGAGCAAAAGTAACACAGCTGTCGACGCGTGTTTGTAGGTTCGATTCACTCAATTCATGAGGTACCCGTCTTTCAAGTTTTTTTTCTTTCCCGATTTGCTCCAACTAGATTATTACAATTTTGTCACTTACTCGGAAGCCTGCAGCTATCTCTGAAGTGCTTTGTCCGCTTCCAGAATAGCCTTTAATTCTTCATTTTCCACTTTGGTCTTCCGGCCGTCCACGAGGTTGGAAGGTCGAAATTTCCAGAACGAAAACGTTGAAACTGTAGCCGGTGGAAGGAAAAGGGGAGATCTCCTGCCGTGCAAGGTGTTCTGCCCGGGGAGCGGCCAACGCTTCGAATAGTAGTTCGGACCTATTCCATATGTATTGTTTTTAACTTCGGAACTTTGTTAGCGCGATTTAGGCTTCGATATGTTTTCACTTGAGGCGCGACGACAACGCCGCCACAAAACCAAAAACGTACCTTGCTTTCAATATCTTGTTTTTTTGCGACACCAGCGCCATACACATCATTAATCCTCCGAGCTGTTTCTGCAGCACTGGTGCCACGGTAGAACTTGTACTGGTAAATATACTGATATTTCGTGTTTTCCATTTTGCGGTAATAAGCGACGCCAAAGAAAAAAATAACGAGGAAAAACAAATGCATGACTGATTTCAAAACTCAAATAAACCAACCAAATGAATTTATAAATTTAAATTTGGAATTCTTAACCAAAGAGGAGATATTATTTCAGATCAAAGTGGTGAGTACGACAAAACGCTAATTTTCATATGTAAGGACCTAATATTTTCTATTAATTAAACATAAATTGAACACAGAAAAGATACATTTAAAATGAAATCATCGGTATTCAATTGACCATAATATCATAAATATCAGTATAATCCATACATATTGGCACGTAACATTTTTTACATGAGTATTTTGCTGTACGATCTTTCTTTCAAGGGCAATTAAGTATATTTTTTGGGCATTAAACTTTCTTGCTATGCGTTTTTCTTGAATTTTATAATTGAATCATCAAAATATTTAGCAATTCTATTGCGTAGGCCATTTGCTAGCTTTTGGTTCTTCCATCTGGAATTTAAATGGCCTTTTATCAAAGAATTACCACCAGGGCAAATGAGTAATAATTTGTTCTGCTCTACATCGAACATTGCTCTTGCATGGTTCTTTTTGCAACTTCGTTGTCTTATCTTTGCCAATATAATACCTTTGTCTAGACGGGCGTAGCTCTAAAAGTGGTACATCGTCGTCAATGTCAATATCAAAAGAAAGTATTTCCGCATCTACTTCGCTGTTTTTAACACACTTCGTGTCAGTACACCAATGTTCAGATTTACCTTTAGGTCCCGGTTCTGATCCTCCAGATTCTAACTCAAAGTTATCTCCTTCGTCTAAAAATGCTTGTAGAATTATATCAGCTTCCTTAATATGAGACACTTTTCTTGTGAGACTATTATCTGTTACATATTAAAATCCATTTAAAATGCTAAATACACATTAATTAAAGACCTATAAAAATGCATAAATTACATTGACAAAAAATCTAACCTCTTTATCAAAGCGCCGTACGAAGTGGAGTATGTGATGCCCACATTAATGACTCCACATCGGAGCAGCAACGCAGCACCGTAGCACCAAAGAAGTATCAGTAACAGTATTACATTAATTATCCAGAAGCTTTCACACCCAACCATTTTCTAATAGGTACGGCATCTAGTCTATCATATAGTAGTAGTAGTCATATATATAGCAAGTAATCTAGTAGTGTCACCTAAAACGACTTGATCTGGCAACATTCAACGCACACACCCTGAGGTGATATTCCTTGGGGGAGGTCTATTTTCAGTAGTGGACTTTTGAAAGGCTGTAAAAATGATTATGATGATGATGTTATCCAGCAAGACTCTTTCAGGTAAATAAAACAATTCCGATCTTTTCCTCAGAAAACAATGGCGAGAAGCACAATGTTTACGGGATATATTATAAAATAACATTTGCCCACGCTTCTGACTTGAAAAAAATGGACAAATAAGGAGAGATAATTGCAAACATTTACGTGATTCTTATTATACGTAGTAGAGCCATGCTGCAGCTATATTATGGTTATAGCACGAATGAGTTGGCTTGACCAGGCTAGGACCACGCTCTTACAGAATAGCGTAAAATGGCAGCCTAATGAAACTCTCTGCATACAAAATCCAAAAAGTATTTGGAATAGAGGGTAGAAAAAAAATTAAAAACGAGGCGTTATATATAAGTCTTAAAGGGTGACAACACATTTACATTAACTTCGATCGAAGTTAGATGTAGATGTTTAAGGGAGCTACATTATTTACTTATCATTAGGTGCATTGGCTCATTTGTCACTTTTATTCTAGAAATAAAAAAAAACGTATTGTACGACGTTTCGCAGCTCGGTCTTGTTATCAATCGAATACGCCTCGCGAACACTAATAGATACATAGCGCAGGTATGCTCAGGTGGATAGTGTAATGTTTGAACAATGCAATAAATTAAACTCAGTGATGCAGTTTAATAACTCTCTCTTTATTGCTTTGGTGGAGACTTATATATAGTGGTTGTGACGTAGGTACATAGGTAGGGGGCAGGGTTTGTGTTACGTGGTTCCTGGTAGAGCCACATGAATGGTATCTTCTTCTATAAATATAATATGATATTACTGAACTAAATAGATGTTATTTCTACTCCTTATATATATGGAGTCCACGTTGAGTGATGATATCATTTAATATTCCTGTTATATTGCTTTATCATAGTACCGACACCACATCTCCTTCCTTATTTAAAAAAAATTTAAAATTCAGTTAGATTTTTAAATTTTTAACATCATTTTTATAATGTAATTATTATTACGGCTTACATATGTCTTACACTTAATTTATGTAATGATAACTTTATTATAAGTTCTCTATTCTTAACGTAACTATATACTTATTATATAGTCTTGGGTTATACCTATACCACACCTCCCACCGACAAAAAAATAAAAATAAAACAATTTTTTTTATAATATTAAAAGTTAATCCCTAAAAGTTAATAAATAAAATTATTAAGTATAGTATGTAAAATAGGTCTTGGCTTGGGTAGGACGGCTGGCCAAACCTCCTAAACACATAAAAATTCGTCAGTCACATTAAAAATAGTATGATGCATACATACAACATACGTATTGACATAATTAGGTGAATATTCGTGAAGGTATATTATTTTGGTCGACACATTATTGTAACGTACTTAGATATTGAGTTATTTAGTCATTTGTTAAGTAACTTATCCGGATACTCGCATTAAGTACTATCTACTCCTCCTTATATATTTTTTTCACATTTTATACTATTAGTATACAATTATAATACTTTATACTTCACTTATTTATACCTTTGTATTTCATTAATCGTTACTTTTATGATCCACACAAATAGGTTATATAAGTATTAATACTTAACAATTTTTCCAGAGAACGATGACTTATAAAAATTAAAAGCATATGATTTATCACCGAAAATATTACATTTCATTTTAAGATGAACAGAACAAAGAACATAATGTAATGCAACCTAATCATGATCATAACAACAGAGATCAAAATACATCTTGCAATCACAGCACAGCCGCGTAAGCGGTTTGTGACACACCTTTGTTATAAAGTCCACAAAGCACGTATAAGAAAAGGTTTGCAATTACATCGTATGACACATACATAATATCTAATTCAAAATAACTTACAAAATGTTTTATTATGAGTACACTTAAAAGTATTTGAAAAATTACAGTATCAAACACTTTTTAATGTACGTAGTTAAGATGGTTATAAGGCATTGTTATAATACATTTACATACATTATCGAATATTTATTATTTAAGTTATTTATAAAAGTCGAATATACATTATTACTTTTTTTAATTTTAGATTTCAAGATTCTTGGTCTTAATTGAATACAGAGTTTAAAATATAAAGTTAAGTTTAATAAAAATAATTTAGAAGTTATAACAAAATATTTGTTTAACATTTGAAGACATTTTTTTTTAAGTAAATATGTATTTATGTAAATTTAGGTTTGACTGTCTATATAGAGAAAAAAAATATTATTACATTTTCAAACTTATAATAATAGAGTATCGATACGCTTTGGATTTGATTTTTAGTAAGCAATATACCAAATTTAGTTAAAAATTGTAGAAATTATTCATAAACAAAAAAATATAACACGAGAAGTTTAAGGTAGAGTTATTGTAACTATAAATCAATTTGCATAAATATGAAAAAAAAAATTAGTAAATTAATGTAAATCTACGCGAAAATGTATTTATAAAATTTAATTGGTTTTGTTTTTACGTGTGGTTGTGTGGATCGTTCCTTGTAAGTAGCATTTTGAGTAGGATTGTAGGTAGCAACCTAATATAGAAATGCAAAATAACTACATAATATCTAACTTTTTAGATTTGTTCAGGGATCCCCTTATTATCTCATTTTAATTGTTCATGTCCTTTACTTTCATACAAACAGTACTCTCATATCCTTTGTTTTCGATTATCAGGCCTTCTTTTTTTTCATAATTCTTGTACGTACTTTCTTTTATTTCTTAATATTTTTGACATTTAGCTAGCTTTATATATTTATTTATTTATTAGATACCGGGAATCGGAGTATTAATTCACCTCTTTGGGCGTTATTGGCCATTTTTATTATAATTAATTCATGATATTTATCATGTGGGTACTTTATAAATATGGGCCCCCCATTTATTTGGGTATAATATTACATTTTCACTGCATTTATTTCATTTTATTGGTACATAAACATTTTTTATCATACTATATCAAGGTAATAGTGTACCTTGGGTTGTGCGCACAACCTTGAGGTCAACTTTTAAGTCATTTTTAAAGGACTCCAACAATTGTCACGGAGGAAACTAAGTTCACACTATGATCCAATGAAGGATGTGACCTCTATGTACCATTATTAAGGGTAACAAATTTAAGACTTCTCTGGTCGCCAACAGTACTAATATGAGTAGACTCGTTCACATCTCATTTGTAGTGAAGGTATTGTTCCCTAGTACCCGTTACTCCCGATTTTATCATCCAATCATGGAAACATACCCTGCTCGAGGACTATATGCTTTACCAGTGATGGACGTTCCTGTATCTCTCCATTACTTATTTTATGCAGGTCAACTTTCGTTTTATTTCTATTTATTTCTTTACATTTGTAGCAATTATTAATCATTATTTAATTGTAGCATAACTTCATGTACACGACTCGCGTACATTTTTGATCAGGATAATGGACGATATTTCTATACAATTCATAATAAATTATCATTTCCCTCATTGTTAATACATTAAAACTTATTCCACATTTAATCGTTTCCGAACAACCTTAAAAATTAATCGGTTATTAGTTTTTCCAAACTCTCAGCTGATCAGGCCGATTGTATGTGAATATGCTAACCTCCGATAATTTTTCCTTACCTATGCCACACTTTCTACTTATATTTCTATCAATATTTTTCATTCATAATGATAATTTCCTTAACTTACGTCTTTTATAAATTATGTCATATTGTCTCGTATAATATTTAGTTACATCATTGTCAGTCAGGGATTGAGGCTCACAATATGGGCACAACAAATTTTAAATTAATTAGGTATTTAATTGCCTACATAATATAATGAGTTTCAAAATCATATAAAGCGAAGAAAATATTTTCATAATACACGCAAGTAAGTACTATTTTCCGAGAAAATATTAAATTATAATAGTTAAAAGTTTATGATTTAAAAGTTCAATAAATGTAAAATTGAAATGAATAAACTACATTTCATGTTATGATACAGAACAAAGAAATACTAACGGGAACCTAAGTCATCATGATACAGTGATAACAAAAGACAGATCAAAATACAAATTTCACTCTAAACAGCAATTTGAGACACCTTTGTTTTAAATTCGAAAGCAAGTATATGGAAACCTTTGCGATTGCATCGAACTATGATCAGATCACACGGTGTGATTAATACCTAATTTTAAGATAACTTGTACAATATATTATATGAATGCAACCTTAAAATGAGATTCTAAGAATTTTTTTTTAATTTACACAGAAACTTAAATAGTTTTGTCGTTTATAGTTATAGTACATACATTTATTCATTGGCTCTAAAAAATGTTAATTATATCACATACAAAAATTAATTTAAACAATCGCTGTAACAGCCATCGAGTTTACGTATAACAAAATATTAATTTATTTAATACGTTGAAAGAAAAAAAAATAATTTTAATTTATCATAATATAACTTTAACCGTCGGCTTTTAGAAACTAAAAATAAAACGAATTGTCTATAACCCTTTTTAAAATTTGGATTCCAAAAAAAATAAAAACGACGAAATGTGTCACAGTCTTAGATTATATAATTTTATATAATCTAAGGTCTCAGTGTTATTTAACTATAAATTATGGAGAAATCAAGTACGTAAAAAAATGTAATCTATTATGGTATTTCATTATTTCATTCATTTTTTTTTTGACAGAACACAGTAATAAAATAATTTATAACTATACATAACTGAATAAAAGTGAATATAATATCGTCTTATGCCTCAATAGAAGTGCCACATAAGTGTATATGTAACATAATTTATAATAGTGCGTTATAGTTTTTATTTAGAAATAAAACTAACAAAATGCTATTGAATCGTTAAGTGTCTGATAAATATTTTCAACTTTATCATATTATATTAAATACAAAATATTTAATAAATAACTTTAAAAAATATATTATTGCAAAACAACATGAAAAATATCAATTATTAAAGTTTTGAATGGAATATCAGTAGATTTAATCTCATTTTCCTTTACTTTACTATTAAAATTTATTATAACCACTTTAAGTTTGGTATCTAAAATTTTTTGTTTTCCTCCTTCCTCGTTACTCGACTTCATAGTACTATATATTATATATTTTAAATTTTCAGTCACTTTCAATAAAATAATTATTGTGGCCTCTTCTTGTATTCATATTTGTTTATTTTTCGTCACATCCGGTATTGCGTCCATTCCGTTATAATATATTTTTTTTGTAAATTGTCAATTCTCTTAAAAACTGTCCATTATTTAATTAAGTTTTCTTATAATATTTTTTCTTCTTTTAAATAGTAGGCCCGGCGGTGCGCGTGCATGGTAGCAGCGCACCGCCTGGCAGGGTCGCCATGTAATGTTTGAACAATGCAATAAATTAAACTCAGTGATGCAGTTTAAAAACTCTCTCTTTATTGCTTTGGTGGAGACTTATATATAGTGGTTGTGACGTAGGTACATAGGTAGGGGGCAGGGTTTGTGTTACGTGGTTCCAGGTAGAGCCACATGAATGGTATCTTCTTCTATAAATATAATATGACATTACTGAACTAAATATATGTTATTTCTACTCCTTATATGGAGTCCACGTTGAGTGATGATATCATTTAATATTCCTGTTATATTGATTTATCATAGTACCGACACCACAATAGGAATTGATAGCAAGTGTACTCGCCTGTAAAAAAAAACTTCATCAATATATACTTGTTAAGGAAAGGTTGTAGTAAAGACAGCTCATAAACCTTTGAAATATTTATTTATAAAACAGTTTTTATCAAACAGCAATTGACAAACGAACTTACTCTCCACCTGATGGGTGCTACTGTAGGTCATGGACACAAAGCAACAAACTTCAAACATACATGGCTTCAGATGTGTTGTTACCTTTGAGCACTTTTTTACTTATTATAAGCCAGTGCTTGACCATAGTCCAACCTGGTGGTAAGCGGTGATGAAGCCTTAGATAATATTTTGTTTTAAAGCATAAATATCTACTGGCTATAAATAACCATGACTGTCAAAAACTAAACTTGAAGATTGTAAATCACAATCAAGGTACCCGGTCGATGTCCGAGGGTAAGTTCGAAGTACCTAGAATAAAAAACTACTTTGGATATAGAACATTAAAGAAACAAATACCGTATCTTCTGAACAGTTTGCCTAAAGATATTCGACACGAGACTAAGAAAAATGTATTTAAAATTATGATTTACAGACACTTTCTATCATTATATCAATAAGAAAAAAATTGTACTATAGCTATCCTTTTAGTATTATTGTGAGACTTTGGATTTCACAGACAAACTGTGTTAACAGTTTTGTGGTCATATGTTTTATTGTAATGTTGTGTCGATCTGTTTATTAAAATAAAGAAAAAAGAAACCTACACACTCTTGCTTTGAAGACCCAGATTGTATTCGGACGGAAAAATAGACGCCCGCAAATTATTGCTTGGAATATCGAAAACTAAGGGGTGAAGATCCGCTGACTTTCTGGTTGCCCGATGGTGAAAAGGAGAAGAAGGAATTAAAGCGTATAATTGCTGCGCACACTCACTGAGAGCACAAGCACAATACTGAGAAATTCTCTAAAACACTAAGATAGAATCACATCCTGCAATTATACTGGCTCTTTACCCTTCACACCGGAACACAACAGTGCAGGTACTGTAATTCAGCGGCAGAAACATTTAAAGGGTGATATATACTTATATGTGGCATATTACTACATGCATATTATAAACAAAAACGTATATAGGCTGTAACTTTATCTTTAACTTTAGCATCAGTTCATATAGATCGGTACCTAGAGTTACGCAATGCGAAAATATGTATTATCCGCACCGTGCATGTTAGTTCATTTTTCTATGGTATTCAAGTCATGGTATATATTTCATGAAAATTGTGTTTGAAGTCTTTACTCTTAGAAAAGTTCAACAGAGAAAACTAGTTTTTCTTAAATTTTTTTTAAATTTTAGTAAAATTAACCCCATGATCTAAATAAAGGCTATAAGAAAATGTATTTTATATTCCTATAGCTCCTTGAATTCCTATAAAAAATATACACAGACTATTTAGTCGAACTATGAGAAATTTTGTCTAAAAGAAATCCGATACAAAGATTCAGTAAGAAACATTGTTCGTTCGTGCACACAGCTGTTTTTCGCTGTTTTTTCAAAAGAAATAGTGGAATACGTGTAACCAACTCAACCCGAGTTAATGACTCGTTTTCACCACCACTGTAGTTAAAAAAAAACAAATTGAGAAACCTAACTAATAAACTTGACTAAATAATGTTGCAAATTTTTATACACTGTACTCGTATAATATTCGAGTGAAGCGTATGTCTAATAAAATAAAGTATATAGCATAATTAACCCTTCAATTAACAACCTAGCAATTACATGGCATCTTTACCCTATTAATTTCATTTAACGAGGCCGTCGTTGTTCTATGCCTAATTAGCGCTATGTGCTATATTATATATAAATGAACGCGGCTTTAGAGTGGCCCAAGGGCAAATTTAGCCGTACCCTACTGTCACCTACTGTCGCTGATATTACAAGATATGTGCAATGTTGTATTAAACGTATCAACTGACTATCATTCAGGCCAACGCCGTTTAGAAAAAAAGCTAGGCTTTTAATTGAACCGTAAATTAAGCTAGGTGGCTGCGACATATATTATATTATGTACGTTAGAACTAATTTTTTTTCATCATCAACACCAACTCGGGCTGTTTACGACATCCACAGCTGGTCATGGGCCTGTCACGTTCTAGGGTGGATTTGCTTTATTACTGGTTAGTGGACAAAGCTTAAGGACACAAAATACTACTACGTACTAACTTTCAAATATTACACTAACATTTAACTAATGATGTAACCTTTTATTACTAAATAAGATGTTTCAAAATGTATTGAGTCTGAGCTGGTCCTTTGAAAAGTACATGAAAAGTAGGCAATTACCCATTTTCTACCGACTTCAAAAAGGAGGAGTTAGTCAATTTAACTGTATGTTTTTTTGTGTGTTACCTCATAACTTTTTTCCGGGTGAACCGTTTTCAATGATTTTTTTTATTTAAAAGCTGGCGCTTATCATGTGGTGCCATATAAATTCGATCAAGGTCTGACTAATAGTTTTGGAGTTATTCTTAATAATTTAAATTAAAGTCGGTTGTACAACATTTTAAATTTTAAATTATGTTAACATGGCTTTAAACTTAAGGTCACATCTTATACCATGACCGTAACGGTTTCAGTACATGTAGAAAATACACTTTTTATATATTAATATTCCACAACGCACACGAGACTGTTTCGTCATGTACCTCGCGGACCGATTAGACATTTCGTGCATAGTACGCTATGTTGCCGAACATTCTATGCAGGCAGTCAAATGCGCTTATCACCGAGTAGGCCAACCGTTGTTTAGAGTAATAGCAACAATTACTAATTCTCTTACAGATAATTTTCTAATATGTATTTAAATATGAATAAGTTTTTATAACAGCTACACTTTTAGGTTATCCTGACGCGTTCTTCTGAACAAAATGGGTTTCAACCAATGCATTTTAGGGATATTAGGTATACGTCGTTAATACGTTCTAGTAGGGCGAAGTAGTAACTAGCGAATTTTTGTGTCTGTTACGTGTTCACAGCACGTTAATAGCATGTTCATATAATGAGCCGCTTTATTCGTTATACTTCAATCGGTACTTTTTGGTTATAGTTGTCCGAGAGGTCCGAGTAAGAGTGATAAGGCATCATCGAAAAATGATAATTCTCACACTCTCTCTATTTTACGATCTGTTTATTAAAAGAGATCAGGTTATTTTTGCCTACTTCGTGCTTGAATCCAAAACAGGTATGTCAAACACCTCAGTCCCTACCACATTGCCATGGGTGCTGCAAAGAGCCCTTAACGCCTGGTCCATAAAACTAGTTTTAGTCGACATTATTATTTTACAAAAAAAAATCATAAATTTCTATTTGCAAGAACCACGGTATGAGCAATTATATAAGTTAGTAAAATAGACAAACTTAGTCTGAAAATCATCATCTTCATCATTCAAGCCTGGATAGGAATTTGATCTCTTTTTAATAATAAAATGCAGTAATTTGCTCAATCGACCTTTACTTGATCTCTAATTTTTACAACGACGACAGGTACAACATTTTTTAAACATACCTACACAGCTTACGGACTAATATTGGCATGAGAACTGCTAATATAATTTGACAGGCGCTTCAACATGCCCCCCGGCGTTGAAAGTCTACCTTTCAACCAGATTCTTCAGGTTCAGGAAGCGGACAAATTTTGCTAAATGATCGGCGAACTATACCAGTCGATGTTTTGATATCCGCCACCCTTGATACGCCGTCCGAGCCTGGATGGACTGCGACGATGCGACCCATCTTCCACTTTAATGGCGGTGAATTCTCCTCTTTTAGGAGTACCAGTGAATTTAACTTCAAAGAGCCTTTACAGGAACGCCATTTCATCCGCAGTTGAAGCTCTGATATATATTCCTTGCTCCATCTAGCCCAAAAATGTTGACGTAATTGTTCTATTCGTTGAAATCGGGTTAAAGAGCTTACGGAATGATCTTTATAGTCTGGTGTCGGCAAGGAAGTCAAGGGGCGTCCAATCAAAAAATGACCGGGCGTTAGTGGTAGCAAGTCTTCAGGATTCGTTGACAAAGGTGTGAGTGGTCTGGAGTTAAGTATAGCCTCAATTTGTATTAATGTGGTATTTAGTTCCTCGTAAGTCAAATTACAATTGCCCAGCACTCTAACTAAATGATATTTAATGCATTTGACACCAGCCTCCGCAAGCCCAGCAAAATGGGGAGAATAAGGCGGTATAAAATGGAAATTAATTCCTTCATTTGCCATTACCTCAGATAAAGAATTACAATACGTCCTAATAAATTTTGAAATGTCATTGTATGCGCCTACAAAGGAGGTACCATTATCCGAATAAATATTAAGAGGTTTCCCTCTTCTTGACATAAATCTGCGCAAAGCTAATATGAAGGTATTGCTAGTTAAATCACCCACTAATTCAAGATGAATTGACTTAGTCGCGAAGCAAATAAAATAGCTATATACACCTTTACAATTTTACAACCACGGCCATGGCGAGAAACAGATTGAATTGGTC
Organism: Parnassius glacialis; assembly: GCA_033319125.1. NCBI lineage: Eukaryota > Metazoa > Arthropoda > Insecta > Lepidoptera > Papilionidae > Parnassius > Parnassius glacialis. The sequence goes on along the minus strand of JAVANC010000005.1, from coordinate 25,989,365 downwards.
CCGCATAGTCTAGTCCAATATTTTGAAATGGAAAACCAGAAAGGATGCGTTGGTGTGGTAGGTTGCCCATTATTGGAGAGATGGTTTTTCCTTTCATTCTATTACATCTTACACATTGTCGATAACAAGATCTGGCCAAATTACGACCTCTAATCGGCCAGTACATCTCTCTTATAGTGGCCAACATTAGCTGTGGTCCCGCGTGCATTAACCTTATGTGCTCATAATTGAAGAGCAATTTGGTAAAATAATGAGTGGACTGTATAAGTATGGGATGTTTTTTCTCATAACAGTAATCGGAATTTTCAAGACGCCCTCCAACACGCATTATTTTATTATCATCGAGAAATACATTAAATTTATGCAACGGACTTTTAGTGGGTAAGCTTTTATTTTTAATTAACATGGTGTATTCCTCAAATGATTCACTCTGAGATATTCTTATAATAACATTGAGTGCGGTTTGCAACTCTTGATTGCTTAGAGGACCGTGAACGGATTTCTTTCTACAATTATTAATAAAACGCAGCACATAAGCAACGGCCCGATTTAATCTAGTATATTTAGAAAAGCGTTTAAATTCAATTAATTTATTCCCGCCTAAATCTTCATTGTTGTTAGAATGAAGTATTCCGTGGAGGATAACATTTGACGATTTAATCTCAGGCAACTCGTGATTAATACTTAAGAAATTTGCAGGCCAGTGAGAGACCTCTTTCTTTAAAAATTCAGGTCCTGACCACCACTTACTCATGGATGAAATATCCTTACAACTCACACCGCGAGAAATATGATCGGCCGGATTACACTCTGTTGGGACATGCCTCCACTCGCAATTTCCAGTCTTCTCTAATATTTCAGCAACCCTATTTCTAACAAAGGGTTGTAGCTTGCTAGGCAACACCCTTAACCATCCTAACACGATGGACGAATCTGTCCAAAAGAAAGTGCGCTTAGCTTGTTGTCTCAGCGATGCTACAACCCTTTGGTAAAGGCGAGCTCCAACAAGTGCACCACAAAGTTCCAGTCTTGGGATTGTTATAGGTTTAAGCGGCGCGACACGACTTTTCGCCATCAATAATTGAATTAAACCCTCACTCTGATCATTAACACTACGCACATATAAACAGGCGCCATATGCTCGCTCAGAAGCGTCCGAGAAAATATGAAATTCAAACAAACTAGGCGAGTCACAAATAACACGACGTGGAATACGTAGAGTATTTAATTTAGGTAAATCGACTATTATCTCAGCCCACATCTTGCTGATTTCTGGCGTCAACTGCTCATCCCATGACAGCTTGAGCAGCCACAACTGTTGAAGAAGCATTTATATCTTAATTACACAGGGAGATAGAAGTCCTAGTGGATCAAAAATCTGAGAAATCACAGATAACATATCACGCTTTGTTCTACCTGAGAATAGCCCTCCTATAGGGAAACAAAGTTGGTCAGTATGTGATTGCCACCCAAGGCCTAAAGTTTAGTCGGTTCAAAGCCACCAATATTTAAATCAAGCGGAGAAATATCATTTTCACTAACCAGTTGAGATTCATTCGACTTCCACTTTCGCAAAACCATATGAGCTGATGCAAGTGTGGAAGTCACTTTACGGCGCAAATCTGTAACCTCGTTAATATCATCCCCTCCCGTTAGCAAGTCATCAACGTAAAAATCGTGAATGATCACTTGAGCAACCTTGTCATCGGTACACTCTAAGCCTAATTGTTGGAGGCACCTAGTTGCCAAAAAGGGAGCACTAGAGGTGCCGTAAGTCACGGTGTTAAGTTGATAAGCTTGAAGCTGTTCTGAAGGGTTATCACGCCAGACAATTTGTTGCAAATAGCGGTCATCGGGATGAATGACTATTTGCCGGTACATTTTCTCAACATCAGCTGTGAGAACGTATTTGTGTAGCCGAAAGCGTAAAAGAATGGACAAAAGGTCGTCCTGTACCACGGGACCTACCATCTGTATATTATTCAAGGAAACACCCGAAGAAGTCGGACTGCTAGCATTGAAAACGACTCTTAATTTAGTAGTAGTACTACTTTCCCGCAGCACACCGTGATGTGGTATAAAATGCATCTTACGTGGTAAATTATCATTCTCACATTTCTCCATATGACCCAGACTTTCATACTCTGACATAAATTCTTTATACATTTCATAGACCTGAGATTGACCTGCTAACCTGCGCTCTAGCGATAGTAAACACTTCTTAGCTCGTGGCCAAGAATCACCTAATACGTCAGGATTATGTTTTAAGGGTATCCTCACGCAAAATCGACCATTTGCCAGTCGCGTGGTGTTTTTTAAAAGTGTTCTTCGCATAATTTTTCTTCGTTTGAATAAAGAGACGCAGGGCTTACCTCTTCGAGGTGCCAGAAGCGTACTAATTGTTTTTGTATATCTTCATCTAAATCTTTACTAGCCTCATCTTGATATTCTTGTAAAATTACATTTAATAGAGTTAACCCCTTTCTTTACATATCTATAATCAATCGGACCTGATACTAACCATCCTAAGCTAGTTTAACAAAGAATCGGCTGACCGTCCCCTAATTTTAATCTCTGCGTTCCTATTAAGTCCCAAAAGACATCAGCACCTATAAGCATGTCAACGGGAGCAGGTGAATGAAAATTAGGATCTGCCAGAGAAATATTAGATGGAATTTTTAAGTTTGACAAATTAACATATCTATTAGGTACATTTTGGGTTATTGATGGTAGGACAAAACAATGAAGATTACTAGAGAAGTTATCATTCAATGATTTTATCGATACCTTACAAATCTTCTTGATGTGTGCCGAAGCATTATTAATACCGACTACCGACTGATTTACATTTTGAGCGGGCAAACCTAGCCTTTGATATAACTCTTCAGTTATTAAACAAGCGTTACTGCCACTATCAAGAATAGCACGAACAATATATGGACAACCATTCTTACCTATAACTTTAATTAATGCCGTCGACAACAATACGTCGCCTTGTTCACTACACGATGCAGTGCCTACCTTTGCGGATAATGACAGATGTGCGTTAGAATTGGATGACAACTGTGAGCCTGTCGAACTGTTTGTTTGTTCGAAATGACCTTGCATAACGGGCTTATTATTACCACTACTCGTGTTAGATGTATTAATATCTGTAATTGGTTTTGACTGGTAATCTGCGACGTGCACGAGAGTGTTATGCTTTCGGTGGCATATTTTGCATCCTGGCTTTTTGCAGTGATTTGCATAATGTCCTGAATTAAGACAATTGAAACATACTTTATACTCTGGCAGTAACTGTAGACGCACATCGTTACTTAATCCAAGAAACTGAGGACAACTGCTTAACTTATGGTCACCCTTACATTTAGGACACAGTTTGGCGGAAAAGGCCGAACCGTTTTTATTACCGGTATCCCGAACTGAAACCATTGCCTTAACTTTTGGAGCATATTTTATAGAAGAATTTAAACGGTTAGTAGCACCAGAATTAGACATTTCTAGTGTTTCGATTAAATCGGCTCGATTTTTTAAAAACATCAAAAATATATCGAACGTAATAGGTGTATCTTTCTCCAAACGACCTTTAGACTCTTCCCATTCACGATATGTCTTAGCATCTAATTTTTGAGTAATAATATGAATGAGAAGTGTGTCCCATTGTTTAGTTGGCTCACCGAGAGATTCTAGTGCACGTAAATTTTTATTTATTTGGTCAATGAGACGTTTTAAGTTGACAGACAATTCTTTATTAATTGGTGCTATATTAAATAAGGCTGTCACGTGATTTTGAATTAGTAGTCTTTTATTATCATATCTATCACATAATATAGTCCATGCGACGGTGTAATTAGCTGCCGAGAATTCGATTGACTGTATTACCACAGCAGCGGGCCCTTCCAACGACGCTCTCAGATAGTGAAACTTATTTATGTCATCTATCTCGTCATTTGAATGTATGAGGCTCATGAACGTGTCATGAAACTCTAACCAATTATCATAAGAACCATTAAATTTAGGTAGTTGAATAGTGGGCAGTTTAACAAATTTATGATTGCCGGAATGAGAGCCACCGTCACTGCTTATGTCATCTGACTTAATGCAATCTGCTAAGATCCTTTTTGCAAGAGAAAGCGATTTAAAATACAGGGATTCAAACTCAGTTCGTTCTGATATCTGGGCGTCTATATTATCAGTATTACACTCGATGGATAATTGTACCTCATCATATCGTTCATACATTGACTCAATCCTACTAATACGTAATTGCAACTCATTTACCTCAGTAGCAGCCAATGAAGATACCTTCAGTGAATTTAAATAATTTGAAAAAGCAGTTATTTGTCCCTTGTAGCTAGCTCGTTTCCTAATTTGCTCCTTATCTTCTGGCATGTTGGCTGGTATTGGGAGACTAGTGCAAATGCCTGAAATTTATACAAACAAGAAGTTTATATTTTATAAAATATAATTCATAAGTAGTTTTATACAACTTTGCTTACAGTTATAAAGAAATGAAAACTAATTCCCTTACTTATTTTTCAAACTCTTAAATAATTAAACAAAATGGTACATGTACTACTTTGATATTTAACTTTATAATTAACAACAATTAAGGGTAACAAATACAATTCAGACAATCAAACAGCTTCACAGGTATGCCTTAGTATTTAATAAATAATATTATGCAATTTTTTCAATTATACACTCTCTTGACTTATTTTTAAAAAAACAGTTTAAACCAATAAAGAAAAAAAAAATTATAATATCGTCAATATAATTTAACCAAGCTTTATAATTTAATTTAATTATGATTTGACGGTTATTAGAAACTATATAAAACAATATTAAATGAATTTTAGCCGATTAAATACTTTAAGTTATACGTAATTATTTTATAGGTAATTTGGTACTAACCTGATAAATTAGCAGTCGATTTACACAAAATACTACCTGATAATGAGTGCTGGGTTAAATAAATTAAATAATAGTCCAATATCTAAGGGGCTAAGACTCCAGATTTCTTGGTTAAATATCTTCACTCCCTCGGTGGTATTTCCACAACGAATATTTAAGACTTCCCAAGCGTATTCCACTAAATAATATCTTGTCCAATTACGTTTTTTCAAATCCGGCTCGAAGGACCATGGATAGGAATTTGATCTCTTTTTAATAATAAAATGCAGTAATTTGCTCAATCGACCTTTACTTGATCTCTAATTTTTACAACGACGACAGGTACAACATTTTTTAAACATACCTACACAGCTTACGGACTAATATTGGCATGAGAACTGCTAATATAATTTGACAGGCGCTTCAACAAAGCCCTTCACAAGTCCATTGCTAAACATGGGCCCCAGCAATGCCAAGTAGCACGGGCCTGAGCCACCTGCATCCATGGACTTCCTGTATGTCTTACCAGGTCGTCAGTCCATCGAATAGGGGGCCGCCCTACACTTCACTTACCCTCATCTTTAATATTATGGTAGCCAATAAAAAGACTGTTCGTTGTAGTATTGAATGTATAATCCCTTTTATTCGTTTACCTAAATATATTTTTTATTATTCGTCCATTTTGTTGTACTTTTTTTTGTATTTTAACGTCATATAATTACGTGGGATGCTATATTTCTTAATTTATTTTACTGTTTAGTTTTTTGTTAAAGGTAAAATATTTTTGTACTTTTAAAGACAAAGAAAATCGTCTCACCCTCTTACCAAACTATTTGAAATGCATTCAAACGTCTTGAATTCCTTACAAAACCTCGCCAAGCCTGCTGTGGAAAAGTCATAAAAGAGTTTTTAACGTTTAAAAGACAGCCACAAATTGCTGACTTGGCTATAAAATTGCAATGTATTAAAATAAATCAAGCTAAACTTGAAAAGCCAACCTGATGAAATCAAATATTTGTAATACTCAAGCATTTTTGTGTTTCGTGAATTCCTTTCTTCGATAGTACATTTTTGTATTTTTTTTAAATGTCCATATTATTTTCATCCATACACAATAACGAATTATACAACGGTGACCATAGTTGTCAAATTCATAAAAATTTCTAGAGGCACTAGGTATACATGTATATGCGCCAGTGAAGTTTTCATTCGCATAAACCTAAGTATTTTAACATTGGTAGAGCTACGCGGCAGCTTTTTTTGTCGCATGGATGGGCCTGCTCGAACCGGGGTGGTACCACGACCTCACAGAAAACCAGCGTGAAGTAGAGGTTTACCTCTGCGTTTCGCTTGATGAGTGCAGGTGGCTGGAGGCCCTTTTTACTGGAAATGAGGCATTCCATCTTAGTCCTCACGGGTGACAACGCATCTAAATTATGATTTGGAATAGAGGATAGATGTAGATGTCTATGGGCCGCAGCAACCACTTACCATCAGGTAGACTGTGTGCTCGTTTGTCACCCTCTTCCTATAAAAAAAAATTGATACTACTTCAATGCTTAAAGATGGGATTAGAGTACAGCGATGGAGATACTTAGGCAATTATATTACACCTGAACCAATAATATGTTTTTATTTTACACAAGTTTTGGCATAAACAGACGGAATGATTTGAATCAAGAACACGAGACGTAGTAGCCAGGCGCCTTGACTAGTAAGCCATGTGATGATGGCGATTTATATCACCAATTATTTATATAGTGGTAATGATATCAACGACAATTAACTGGAGAAGAGGTATTAAGAGCAGTGGGAATGCTGCAGGGTGGTGCTTTTCAACATGACGTCGCTACGACAAAAGGCACCATGCAATTTGCATTTTGCATGATGCAAAATGTGATTTTGAGGTTGTGGTAACGCTACCGTACCACGAAGGAGTTGCCGGAGAGACAACCAGAACCAAGTCGCATTACTACACCGACAGACAATACCGATTTTTGAAAATCGCTGCGAGAAGGCAACCAAATGGTACGGCGATGCGATTGTTCCAACGGCTACATTTTGAAAACCAGGTGCTTGTGAGTGACCAAATCATGAGCAAGAGACTGCACAAAACTAACTTTTAGAGTTGTAGACCATTTTGACTTCCAGCTCAAAGAAGAAGAAATCGTGGACGAAGACTGCAGTGGGCTAGAGAAAACATGTGAACTGGGAACCTCACCAACAGTCGTTGGTGCTTTTCACAGATGAATCTCGATTTAGAATACATCATGAATCGAGGAGAATACGTGTTTGGAGAGTCCCTGGTCGTACAAACCTGGTTCAACACCCTCAAGCAGTTCAGGTATATTAAACGGGAAGGATGGGGTCACTGCACACATTTAGGGGTATTAGAGATATGTCGTTTATTCTTCTAGTAGGGCAAAGTAGTAACTAGCGGTTTTTTGTGTCTGTCACGCGTTCGTAGCACGCACGTGTGGGCAGGTATTCATTTTGGTGGAAGGACAGACCTCGTTTGGATACAGGGTACTATGGAGACTTAAATATACCGTAATGAGGTGATAGAACCAATAGTCTTGCCTCATTGAACACAAATTGATCACAAGTTTCTACTTATGCACGAAAATGCACGAGAATGCCCGTTCACATACTACCAGTATGGTAACAGCCTGGTTGAACAAACATGATATCACAGCCCTAGAATGGCCAGCGCAATCCCCAGATTTAAATCCGATTGAGCATGTTTTAGGTATGCTCCAAAAAAGAGCTCTGAGCGATTTTCTTAAAAATCTGGTTACAGAAGAACATCTTTTTATGCTTCTCCATAACACTTGGGACAATATTCCTCAACAGAATATTGACAATCTTATTCTGAATTTACCTAATCTATGCAGATGGGTTATGAATGTCTTATTTGTTGTTAAATATCCCTATATCGTGTTAATGTATTTATTTTTATTGCACATGGAAGAAACATTTTAGATTAGTATTCAATTATTCACTAGGTACAAAGCTTAACTTGCTACATTTGCTAGTTTGATCTGCTAAATATTCTTTACATCCTTCGCAGACGTAATCCTGACATGCAATCTCCGGAGCCATGAATCAAGGGCCTACTACGAGGACGAATTATAACAATACATATAATATATGAATGTACTATGTATATTAGCATCTGCTGTGATAAAATCACCACAAATTATATTGTTGCGTGTAACATAGAAAAACTGTTTTCTTCGCTATAATAAGTAATAATAATCTACTAATGTTTAAAATGAGATTTAGTAGCCCGGAAATGACTGTACTTCGCTGCGAAAATAGGTGGAAGATGGGAACCATCCCATACGTACTCTTTATTTAATATATCTTCACCTTTACGTCTAAGACAATATAACTAACAAATATACATTCAATTAAAGCGCCTGTCCGTAATATCGGAATAACTGCCATTTTGAGCGGAGGGGGTAATTTACATGCCATTATGACTTGAATTACCATTTTTAACTTTGTCTGTATATCTGTCTGTCCGAGGTAATGTTCGGAATAGCTTAACCGTTTGTAGTAAAACTTAACAAATAGATAGAGAAAAATGCCATGAACGATCTAGGCTATATTTTATACCAAAACCTTGACATTGAGAAATCTAAAAATTGTTTTATACACCACTATTATGTAAGTATCAAATAAAATTTAAGGGCAGTTGCATCAGACGCAACAATTGATGATGGCACTGTCAGAATTTTTATTATTTACATCTCACAATATTATTAAGGTTTGTTTTTATCAAAAAACTGGCGTAATTATATTGGCATAGTACTAGAAAATACTACACAAATCAATAACTTACGAACTCCATTGATAAGACGCTCTCGTTCCATCTCCCACCATTAGTACAGTACCTTACGTTACGACTTCTTTTTTTGCGCCCAGAAGCTATTGAAATGGGCTACCCCCGGAAAACGAGGAAGGGAGGTTGCGAATGCTCTAAGCATACCACGACAGCCGGCTGTCGTGGTTATGTAGGACTCACTGCGAATAACCTAACCACCCTAAGTGCTTACCCACTAAACACCACCTGCGAGACTGGCATTGGCTTATGAGGCCTTTTTGCCGAATCGGAAGCGACTCTCTTTAGGGAAAAGAGGGCGCAAAAACAACTCATTTCTCACGCGTCGTTATCCTAGTACGCGAGCTATACGCAAAAGAAAACCGCTGGCCGCTTGCCATTTCGACATATTCTAACACTGAATTTCATCATCGCACACTTGTATTTAACCCCATATTATTATTTCTTAAAAATATATGGCTACATAATTTCACTAATAAAAAACACATACAAAGTCTTATTATTATGATCTTGGTACTGATGCTAAGATATTCAACAAAATACACTGATTTTACAGAACATTTTCAAAGTCATAAATCTTAAATATCTATCACACATTTTCAAAACAACAATCTTTATTAATAAAATGAATATCTTAACTAATAGAATAGTTTAATTCACAAATAAAAATCTTTAAACAGCTTTAAAAGACATTAATCTAATATATAAAATTCTCGTGTCGCGGTGTTTGTTATCAAACTCCTCCGAAATGGTTTAAATGATTTGTATAAAATTTTGTGTGCATATCGAGTAGGTCTGAGAATCGGCCAACATCTATTTTTCATACCTCTAAATGATAAGAATGACCCACCCCTAAATATATATTTTTTTATTTATTCGACAATATTTTTTATTTTAATTTTATTATGATTTAGCATTAAAAATACATACAATTTCAAATTTTGAACCTCCGTTATTTTAATCGCGATTTTTATAATATTCTGTTTCATCGACAAATCCGCAATAGGGTTGCAAGATGGCAATCGAATATATAATAATTGCAGTACGATAAATTTTCATGTAGTTTATAATTACAATTTACTTTAATTTTTTTCTCTCCTTTCTCTCACTCTATACAGTTTTCGTGCATTTTATTTTTGGTTTTATTTGTGTCTCGTTAGACAGTCAAAGTTACACGTACGTCATCATATAATTTAAATTTTTCAGTGCAAGTCTCATTTTAATTTTATTGTCATAGTGAATTTATCATTATTTTTCAGTACTATTACTATTTATTTACATTTTATTAATAGTTAATAAAGACAGTTTTCGATTTTAGTTGAATAAGCAATCTGATATAAATCAACACGTATTGTGAGCTCTTAATTGATTTCTACTTGAGTTACATTACTTACTAATAGGTACTTTTAAAACTGTTTATTTCAATAATGCCAAGGTGTGAATTACCGAATGCTAGGTCAAGAAAAAAAAAACATCATTAGGAAATCTACATGTCTAAGATATTAAAAATATTTATTAAATGTTAAAAACTTGAATTCAAAAATACGGTAAGCGAGGCCGCGATGCTTTTGAATGGAAAAATTAAATTGATCTTTTGCGGTCTTCAAATGAACACTAGTCTAATAACTTTTGACTTCAAAGCGACTGAATAATACCAATTAAGGCGTCTTTTGAAGAATATTAAACAGTTAACTCAACAACAAGCTCCTAAAGTTTTTCGATTTTCCTTTAACCTCGACACTTATATAATCGTAAAACTAATTAAATCCAAGATAATTGATAGAATCAGGCGTTACTTTGCGGAAATCCATTATAATGGGATTGTTATAAACTAATTTGCTTAATTCCGCGTAAAGAAAGAAAATGATGTGTTCTGCCCAGTTTTAATGGGACCTCCCACCCTCCCTCAATCGCGCGCACTATACCCGTCGTCGTTACTCCCAGCACTACCACCCTCAGCACCACCACACGCGGCGAAATACGACACGTGTTTCGCCTCTACACGAGGCATCCTCAGGTGAAGTAGACTTTGCAGAGGCTGGCCGCTAAGTGAGCCGCGAGTTTTTTTTTTGCGCCCGAAGCAATTGGAAAAGGTCTACCCTTTATGTAGGGAGGCGGAAAATGCATTACGCATACCACGTCAGCGGTCTATCGTGGTTATTAGGGACTCACTGCCTACCGGAGGACCTAAGTGATACACTCTAAAAACCACCTTTGGGGACTGGCAACCAGGTGTTTAAAGCTTCTTATGCCGTATCAGAAGCGACCCTCTTTTGGGCTACGAGCCGCTGAGGTAGTGCCTACGAAGGAAATTTAATTATGAATAATTTAATTAGAGTTGGCCTGAGCCGCCAAGAGGCAGTTCAGGTCGTTTGACAGTTTATTAGGCGGGTCCGAGAGAGAGTTTCTCGGCCTACGGACTCGATAGCGAGAGGGGGGTGGGGCTGCATAAGTAGCTGCCTCACGAATAACATGATTGTAGTACGACTCTGAGGCTTTGAAGAAGTTCTCAGATAATTTTTTTAAGAAATTGTTGAATTGTAGGGAGCTCTAGGTCCCAATGAAGGTCGGCATTACGGACGTACCAAGGTGCGTTCGCAGCACGAAGACAGAAAAGGTTTTGAACTATTTGGAGTTTATTAATAATTTTAGGGTCAGCGTAGGACATGACAACTATTTGGAGTTTATTAATAATTTTAGGGTCAGCGTGGGCAAAATGGGGCCCGCGTAGGACATGCCTGGTCGTATACAAACCTTATAAAGGGTACGCTTGTTTCTGAGGGACATTTTACTGTGTCGGCCCAACATACTGTTGAGCCTACTCATGTAAAAAAAGTGCGTGACGGGTTACTCTTTTACGTGGGGCCTGAAAGTGAGCCTTGTGTCTAGAGTGACACCTAAATATTTAGCATACGTATTGGTGGAGTATTTTTGAGACGGCCTCGTTTATAATCGAAGTGAACGGCGGAGCTCTCCTCCGGGTTGACATCGATGCGCCATTTTTTGAACCAAGCTCCTAGGTCATCAACTGACTTTTGGACCTTGTTCCGTATGAAAGGTAGTGAGATACCTTTACAGTAGAGAGCAGTGTCGTCTGCGAAAAGGGGGAGCTGAACACCTTTCGACGGGATGGGAATGTCGTTGGTGAACAGGATGTATAGCAGAGGAGCAAGTACTGAGCCCTGAGGGACACCAGTTTTGATGGGGCGCTGTGAAGATAGCGTGCCTTTGTGTCTAAAACGAAAGGTACGATGCTTTAGATAAGAGGCCACGAGACGTACTAGACGATCGGGGAGACCTATTTTGTATAGTTTGTAGATAAGGCCTGTATGCCAGACTCTATCAAAGGCTTTAGTTATATCGAAATAGACCGCGATGGTTTTATGATGACGGGGATAAAAACTGCTGAGGATATATTCCAGAATATGGTGAACTTGTTGGGGACAGGAATGTTTCGCTCGGAAACCGAATTGATGGGGAATGATAAGAGGGTCACCGTCTGTGGGAAACAGATGGCGCCTCATGCGAGTTTGGATGACTCTTTTGAAGAGCTTGCCCAAGGCCTTGAGGAGGCTAATGGGACGATGACTGGAGGGGAGGATGAGAGGCTTGCCTGGCTTGGGAATACAAATTACAGTTGCCTTTTTCCACATAGTGGAAAAGTAACTAAGGTTGAAGCAGGCGTTGAAGATAATAGATAAAAGGGTTAACACCTGCTCAGGAAAATGTTTTAGGGCTTGGTTGGAGATGCCACCAGCGCCCGGAGCCTCTTTGGGCTTAAGTCCTTTGATGAGAGATGAAATGACATCATTGGACACAGAGATAGGTTCGGAGACTGTAGGGGGTGAGTTCCGGCGGCGGAACTCACTCAGCCAAAGCACTCAGCCTTTTCCTCGTCGTCGAAGGCTACCGTACCGTCGGGACGGGAGAGAGGGGGAGTGTGGGTGATAGCGTCTATGCAGAAGGCTCTTGCCATCCGATAGTACGCTGTATGAGAGGGAGAGATATTCTCCATGAGTTTACTCTTTTCGAGGTCTCGAAATTCAGAGAGGCGGAAGCGGAGTTCTCGTTGAAGACGATTGGCCGTGCGCCTATATTCGGGCGTGGGATATTTTGCTGCTCTGCGGAAAGCAGCTTTCTTGGCTTTTAATAGTTTGCTAATATGTAGGGGAAGCCCACTATTATTAGCAACCGGGACTACCCTTTCATTCTCCTTAAGGGAGGTTTTAATAAGGGTGAAGAGTGTATCGACCGCGGTGTCGATTTTTTTGGGACTGTCTAAGTCCGACGATAGGGAGATGGGAGAGTCCTGTGAGTCCAGAGTTTTCGCTAGGATCTCCTTGAAGCCCTTCCAATTTGTGAAGGTTTTAGTAGAGGGTATTGAGGGGGGTGGCTGATGGCCAAGAATGAGGGAGACCGGTCGGCGGTCGGATCCTAGATCGTCTAGTGTCTCGATTGCCCTGAGGTTGAGGGTAACTCCTTTGAGTAACGCAAAATCTAGTACATCGGGGGCGTGGTCGGCGTTATCGGGAAAGTGAGTAACACCGAGGGGACTGTGGATGGTAATATCAAGAGACTGCGTAATATCGAGCAGTATCTTGCCACTATTAGGATACACACAGGACAATATTAGGGAGGTAGTACGGCATGCCCATTCAGTATGCTTGGAGTTAAAATCTCCAAACATAATGACTGGGTTACCTTAAGATAAAATAGCCTCAAAATATTTTTTGAAGGGAAGTGTTCCCGAAGGGGTGTAACAGGAGGCTATGAGAATGGACTGATGTCCAGTCATAGCTAGCCTGCATACCGTGGCTTCCATATTACTAAGCTGCGGAGTAAAAATGGGAGAGCAGTGGAGTGTCTTGTAATAAATGGCCGTACCGCTACCTCGGCGGTCGTGCCTGTCATTACGAAGAAGTGAAAAGTTTTTAATAGAAAGGCATTTAGTGTCCTTAGTTTTGAGATTAGTTTCCTGTAGGAGGAGGAAATCGGCTTCACGATTTCGAAGAAAGAGCTTAAGCACTGGGAGGTTATTTCCCAAAACCGCGAATATTGAAGGATACAAGCGATAAATCCTTAGATTTGATACGACCGTGAGACTTTGGTAGAGCAAACTGCTCTGACATCGTGAAGTTAAGTTAATAAAGTTAACTTAACTTACAACGAGCACAAAAGATTATGATGCTCTGCAAGAGCAAGGAGACGGTCCTGAGGGGACCTTGCAGCGCGCAATTTGCAATTTGCTAACACAGCGATTACCCCAACGTCGATGTTCCTAATAGCGGAATACACCGTTTTTAGGTCATCAGCCATTGAGAGCTGTGATTGTTGTGGGGCGGAGGATTTCCGCGGTGGGTCTGCCTTTTTGGGGCCCCAGGGAAAGACTGGAGGCTGCATAGGCTAAGAGAAGCCCGAAAGGGCCTAATAATTTCCTGAGGGTGCCTAGGGGGACCCTGAGAGGGCAGAGAGAAGCCCTGGATAGGCTGAGAAAGGCCCTGACGGGGCAACCGTTGGTAAAGAGCCGGGAATGAGCGGTCGTTGACCGGCGGTGGAGCTTGCCTACTGGAGCGAGGATGAGGTGCGTAAGGGCAGCCTCTGTAGTTTGCCGGGTGGCCTGTTTGTTTACACAGGACGCACGCGGGTGGGAATTCGGCGTCTTTGGGCCGAGGACACTCTTTAGTATTATGGGGTTCAAGGCACTTAACGCACCTGGGTGGGGCAGAGCAATTGGCCGCCGCATGACCATATAGCTGGCAGCGGTGGCACTGCGCCGGGAACCCGCGCCTATGTGGGGGCTCAACCCTCACTCTCGACAGGCCACACACTGTGCGTACCTGCCGGAAGATGGCTTTTGCCTCCGGCACGTTGGTTAAAATGACTAGGGCAAGAGGGAACCTCTGGCCCATTCTACTGTGCATTTTGTACACGGCTTCTACGGGGAAACCTTGAGACTTAAGGTCCTCAAGGATTTCCTCGTTGGAAAATTCGAAGGCGACGCCGCGGAAGACGGCTCTGACTTTACGCTCTTCCGGAAGAACGTATGTATGGTAAGAAACTCGTTCGGCTGTGAACAGCCTGGTGAGACGATGGAAGTCGTCGATTGATTGGGGGATGATCTTAATAGCCTCCCTGAGGTTTATAGCGTGGTCATATTTAATACCTGCGTTGCAGCAGGTTTTGGAGAGTTTTGTGAATTTAGCGTTGTCTCTTAGGAAGACAGGGGGTGGGACTTGCTTCTTGGCAAGGACTGGAGCACAGCGAGAGGCTGGCTTGGTCGGAGCGGGGATGTCTAGTGACATAAGTGGGGCCGAGGCAGCGACGGGGGCTGCGGGGGCAGAGGCGGAAGCGGGAGCTGCGGAGGTTGAAGGAGCGGCAAGGGCTGATGAGGCGGGGGGGGGGGGGGTGTTCGCGGCGCGTTGCGCGTCGCGCTTTGACGTGACCGTGGTATAGGAAGAATCACCGGAACCATCGGAGTTAGAGGACTCCGATATCCTGGTGCCAGACATAGCGGCGGGCCTCTTCCGGGAGGCCGATACAGAGGACCCGGAGTCGGAGTAGGAGCACTCCATATCCAGTTCCAAAGGTGCGAATGGGTTTTGGGATTCTATGTGGGCCGCTATAACCGGCGGCGGTTGGTTTGCCTTACGGGCAGGAATGGCCAAAATAGCCAGAGCTGCGGCGAGAGCCTGCGGGTCAATACAATAACCGTTAGATATATTGATAACCGCTGCGGTCTCTAACGGTTATTCAAAGAATATCATTGACAATGTAATAAAAAAGAAACAAAAACTTGTCATCTGCAATTCTCTGTACGCGGTTAAACCTCAAAGTGATCGTCGATATGTTGGCAATTTGACCTAGTTAGGTTCCATATCTGAAAAAATAGCTAATACTCTTTGACAGAGTGGAGTGTACGTGGCATTCAAAACAAACAATTCACTTAGGAATATCTGTAATTATAAAGATAAGTTAGATATTCGTTTAATTGTGTTGTTTTGAAAACTTGTTTGTGACGAATGTAAAGCCGTTTACGTGGGTCAGAATGGTCGCAACTTCGAAACTCGTTATAAAGAGCATTTAGCCGCGTACAGGAATTGTAAACCCGATAAATCACATCTTGCTAAACATCTCTTAGACACTGGACACAGCCTAGCCAATGACCACTCCTTTAAAGTCTTACATACTTGTAATAAAGGGCTACGACTGTGTGTGCTGGAACGGTTAGAGATATTAAAAAATAATAACGGTAAAGTTGCACTGCTGAATGAACAAACAAATGTTTCCAACTCTCCTCTCTTAAACATGTTTAAGCCTGCTCCTTGATGATATATAGCCTCGCAACATGGTCGTTTGTCACCCTTACGGTGCGGTGATCAGCGTTTGGTTGCGTGTTTGTAGGGTAGGTGGACGTTTCGCAGTAGTTTGTTGTTAATTTCACAGCAAATATCGGCGTACGTCAGGCGGTGATTGATCGCATGACGTAATCGCTCGCTACGTAATTGGAGCGCGGTTGCGTCAGCAAGTAGTATAAATAGCAGTAGTTTCGGCTTGCCGCTCACTTAGCCGTCAGCATCCGCAGAGTCTACTTCACCTGAGGATGCCTCGTGTAGAGGCGAAACACGTGTCGTATTTTCAAGAGTGGTATGTCATACCTAGTGTGGTGATGCTGAGGCTGATAGTGCTGGGAGTAACGACGACGGGTATAGTGCGCGCGATTGAGGGAGGGTGGGAGGTCCCCTTAAAACTGGGCAGGACACATTTTCTTTCTTTACGCGGAATTAAGCAAATTAGTTTATAACAATCCCACCAATTAAATCCGTTATTATATGTAGTTTTAAAAGCTTAGTGGGAAATTATTTTAAAGAAGCACAGGCGCAATTAATAATGTCCCTAAAACTGCCTCGGTTTTATTAATTTTTGGGAATGATAAAGAATAATACAGCCTGTCTGATAGAAAATTATTTAATATGAGATATAATTATTGCTTATTAATCTAACTGTGACACATAATCATATACATATTTCTTGTAGCATAATATTTTAATGAACTCCATATGGAATTTTCAAAATTGTTATAATGTTTGCACGAAATATGTTCTTTTTTACCTAGATGCTTAAATTCGTACTTACTTATACAGAGAGAAAAAACTAACACTAGTTCATACATCTTAATGTAATGTAAATGTAGGTGGTGTGCCTTCTGGATTCTAGCATATCCTTTGTTAATAGATTGAGTGCAATGTACTGTGAGCGAACACATTTGCGATCCATTATCCTAAGGCATACTACTTTATTTTTACGAAAGCCATTGTTTACTTCAATGGGATGAAATGTATGTAAGTAAGGTCGGATAGTCAATAATAAACGTACTTTTTTACGTGGTAGAGCCACGTTACAGTTATGTTATGGTTGTGGCATGAATGGGTCGGCTCGAACGTGAGAGGAACATACTTTTACAGAATACCAGCGTAAAATAGCAACTTAATGTTACCTCGTTTCGTATAGTGAGTGTAGAGAACTGGTCTCCAGTTCCTCCTTTTTCCTGGAAACGAGGTATTCTATCATAGTCTTCAAGGGTGGCAACGCATCTGCATTTTAATTCTTAATAGTGAATGCAATGCGCCGCAGCATCCACTATCTATCGGGTGGTCTGTGTGCTCGATTGTCACCCTTATTATATAATAAATCCTACGGTATTTAAGGCCCTTTGAATGACATAAATACCTAATATTATATAATCTGATCAGCCCATTTATAGTCCACATCTAGTCAAACCCTCTCCCATAGATAATTAGTATATTTGCTTCTATTTCAAAATATATGTTATGAATATCTGTGCCCGCGAATTTGTTCGCGTGGGATTAGTACTTTTACTATGATAAATTATTATAATTTATTTGTACTTTTAACTGTAGCGAGGACCTAGAAAGATATTTATCTGAATAAAAACATTCAGTTATTCAGTCAATCAGACATACTAACCAATTGAGAAATAGATGGGGTGGGTCTAAAAACGAACCAACGGACGTAACCACAACCGAACCAGGAAATGAATTGAGCAAACTACACGTTTGTGTTTTAAATGGTAAATAAAACAGAAAATTATCGTAATGACGTAATTCATAATTTTTTTTTGAATTTATTTTTAGCCTACAACTGGTTTTCACATAACAGATAAGAGATTGCCCTTAATAAAGAAATTCCATCATCAATTATTATTGCTACTATCGTATGCACCAAATGAAAGCTACAATCCAATGCATACCTAAAATTAAGTACCTAATTACACTAACAAAATGAATGCAATTATGTCAGTATATATCTATATACTAACGTTATTGCGTATATAATATTATAATGCCGTGTAGTGGCGGTTAAGAATATCCACTACCCCATATCTCCCCGTGGGTTTCGTAAGAGGCGACAGTGGGAAACAGACAGAAGATGGGCAGCAGCATCTTCCTGATAACAGCAACAATTTCACAATAAAAAACTGCGGTTGCCAACCCGCTCGCCATGCGTGGCAATTACTATCGCATTAGAACCAAATGTAATGCGTACAGCAAAGGAGTGGAATAATTTGCAGGTATCTATCTTTCCGACCGAAAACAATCTGGGCGTCTTCAAGGCAAGAGTGAATAGGCTTTTGTTATGATAAGAAAGCGATTTACGATTCTAGGCTGCATCAACACTTACCACCAGGTGGGATTGTGGTCAAGCACTGGCTTATAATAAGAAAAAAAAAACTATGGAAATATACCTCCCAATGACTAAAGTTACGAAAAGACGGCCCCCAGTCCCCGACGGCCCCGCTATTTCTGGCTACGGTGGCGACCATTGTAACAGCGGGGCAAGGGGTACTATGAATCTCCGGTGGAGGTTCGGTCGCCACCTAAGGTGACTCGACCTGGCAACTTATAACGCACGCACCCTGAGGACTGACGACCAGATCCTGGAGCTGGAAGAAGAGATAGACACGTTGCGCTGGCATATTATAGGATTATCCGAAGTCCGAAGAGAGGGGGAGGACACGGTAATCCTCGAATCCGGCAACTTGCTCTATCACCGGGAGGGCGACCATCTGTCTCAAGGAGGTGTCGGATTTATCGTCTACAAGTCTCTCATTAACAACGTTGTAAACATTAAGAGTGTGTCGACGAGGGTTGCGTACCTTATACTCAGAATCACCAAACGGTATTCGCTGAAGGTCATACAGGTTTACGCACCAACCTCAGTACACCCTAATGAGGAGGTGGATGTAATGTATGAGGATATCTATGGAGCCATGCATTCCTCCAAAAGCCACTATTCGGTATTAATGTGAGACTTCAATGCAAAACTAGGCACAAGAAAGAAAGGTGAGCTGATAGCAGGGAAACTTGGGGTAGGGCAATGTCAACCAAGGGGTCAGCAGCTGGCTGACTTAATAAAGAAAAAAGGACTCTTTATGATGAAATCTTTCTTCCAGAAGTGGCCCCAAAGAAAGTGGAAATTGTCGAGCACAGACAGTTCGACAAAAAATGAGATTGACTTCATTATGACGACCAGAAGATAACTGTTCAGTGATGTCTCATTGATCGCGAGAGTGAAAACTGGTAGCGATCACCGAATGGTTAGAGGCACACTGAACCTAAACGTTAAGTTGGAGAGGTATCGTCTAATAAAGTCAACGCTCCGTCCCCCTCTTGCTCTAATTCAAAGTCCCGAAACCTTTTATCTCGAGTTACAAAACCGTTTTCGGTGCCTAGAAGACTGTATTGAAATGGACGATATGAATGATAAGCTCGTGGAAACTATCCATGTGGTCGGAGCTAAGGTCTGCAAGACCCGCCGCAGAAGAACACAAAAACTCTCCGATCACACTCTTAATCTCATGGCTGTTAGACGGAAAATGAAGCTGCAGTCTTCAACAGATTTGACAGCATACAGGCAACAGATCTCCAAATGCTCGCGGCGGGACTTACGCAACTTCAATACAGCTTGTATTGAAGAAGTGATCGAGCGGAACCAAGGCTCCAAAGTCTTTGCCAGAAATCTATTTGCCAGAAAGAGCCAACTGTCAAAGCTGAAGACCGAGTGTGGCAGCATCTTTTCCGGGACAACTGAGATTTAGAGTGAGATTGGGAGATTCTATGGGCAGCTGTACACGTTATCTTTGGAGACACACGCAAGTATGAGTAACGATCCAAGAGCGAGTCCTATCCGTCACTATTCCGAAAATATTTCAGACGTCAGTCTGAGCGTGATAAGAATGGCTCTTCAGCACTTTAAAAACGGAAAGTCACCGGGCAAGGACGGAATTACAGCGGAGCTTCTGAAAGCGGGTGGAAAACCAGTACTTAAAGTCCTTCAGAAGCTTTTTAATTTCAACCTCCATGGTGGTACTATTTTAGAGGTGTGGAGCAGAAGTGCGGTGGTCTGCTTCTACAAGAAAGGCAATAACGCTCTCTTAAATAACTACAGAACGATTTCCCTTCTGAGCCGCATCGACGTGCTGTTTTCAAAAGTCATTACGTATCGTCTCGCACGCAGTTTCGACAACTTCCAGCCTCTCGACCAAGCTGGTCTCCGAAAAGGCTTTAGTATCATAGGCCACACACACACACACTTCGTCAAATTGTACAAAAGACAGAACAGTACAATCTGCCACTTTGCCTTGCGCATGTGGACTATGAGAAAGCCTTTGACTCCGTTAAAATTTGGGCCGTACTGCAGTCGCTTCAGCGGTGCCAAGTTGACTGTCAGTATATCAAAAATACTGAAGTGTTTGTACAGTAGGGCTACGATGGCTATCCGAATACAGAATTAGAGTACGAAACCTATCTAACCGCAGAGAAGTTTATACTTCTCTGCGGTTAGATAGGTTTAGATAGGAAGAGTTTCGGGATATAACGTCACCCTGTCTTATGACAGGGTGACGTTATATCCCGAAACCCTTCACCGCTGCATTGGAAGACGTTTTCAAACTACTGGACTGGAAAGGATACGGTATTAACATCAATAGCAAGTACATCACTCATCTGCTATTTGCCGACGATATAGTCCTCATGGTAGAATCGCTGGAGGACCTAAGCAATATGTTCAATGACCTCACTGGTGTCTCACAACATATTGGTATTAAGATGAACATGGTCAAAACTAAGATCATGTTTAATGTCCATGTCACACCTATGCCGGTAGTTGTTGGGAGCACTAAGCTCGAAGTTGTTGACGAGTATGTTTACCTGGGACAAATAGTCCGACTAAGTAAGTCCGACTTCGAACGACAGGTCAAGTAATAATATAATATGTAACCTGCTATTAGTATTTAGTAATTGTACAACCAGTGCGTGTTACCAGTGATGACTTACGCAACTGAGACATGGTCCTTCACAGCTGGCCGTATGAGGAAGCTCAAGGTCGCTCAGCGAGCTATGGAGAGGGCTATGCTCGGAGTTTCTCTGCGTGATAACTTAGGAATGAGGATATCCGCAGTAGAACTAGAGTAACCGACATAGCCCAACGGATTAGTAAGCTGAAGTGGCAGTGGGCCGGACATATAGCTCGAAGAACCAACAACCCATGGGGAAGAAAGGTACCTCGTACCGGTAGGCGAAGTGTAGGGCGACCCCCCACGAGATGGAGTGATGACCTGGTAAGACATGCAGGAAGTCGATGAATGCAGGTGGCTCAGGACCGTGCTTTATGGCATTCTTTGGGGGAGGCCTATGTTCAGCAGTGGACTTGTGAAAGGCTGTAATGATGATGAATGATGAACCTGCTATTAGCAACAGGATATTTGCCATAGCTGGCAAGCTCTGGAATCGTCCCAAGCGTGCCAGCTATGGCAAATATCCTCCCTATGAGACAATCTATGGGGGAGATCCATGTTCAACAGTAGACTTAAATAGGCTGTAACGATTACATATTTCAATTATCATAAATAGAATTTAGGTTATTCTCCTTCTTATTAAAATAATAAAATTTATCAAATAAATTTATGGATCTGCTTTAAAAAGAGCAACAATTTAGTTGTTTTTAAAGAGTTGTGTTACGGCCATTAAACGTCAATTAAGAGTTGTTGTTCATAAAAGTGTCGAGTATAAAACCATTCATTACAGCTTCGCCTGTATTGCATTTTTATTTTAATTTTTTCGCTTCTTCTCGATTGGGAAATCAATTGTATCTGACTTTTAGTTATTATTTTATTATTAACACAACAAATGTTAAAATACTATCTGGTTTTTTTATAAACTTCAAGAGACCACTTTGGGAAAGACTAAAAAGATCACCTTTATCATCAACAACGCCCTTCACAAGTCCACTGCTGAATACATACCTCCCCATGGATTGTCACAAAACACGGTTCTAAACCATCTGCTTCCATCGAATTCCTGCTTGCCATACCAGGCCATAGCGCTTACTAGTACAAGGCAGGCACTCGGGAACATTTCTACTGAACGTCTATTACTGCAATAGCCAAATCCCACGATAATATTTTATGTTTCTTTTTATAAAATAAGCATGACAAATGTACGCAAAGTTCACCTCATGGTAATTGGATCCTGTGACCTATAGACATCTATATCTATTACTAGTCCCTAGTTCAGTAATATTAAATTACCAAATATAAAAACACAGTAAAATTATTGCTATGATATTCGACACTAAAAGTATTTTAAATCTAAATATTTGAGATAGTAAGATGGAAGAGCTATCCTTTTTCTTTGATATTTTCCATAAAAACGTAAACAGGTTTTACTTACTTCAATCAATTGTCATACAATAATATAACCTTTATTGGCCTCTACGTACACTATGCTGTATCCGTGGTAGTTTAGTGGCTAAGCACTCATCGTAAATTTTGCAGTATACGCGAGCAACCCTGGTACGATTCACGTCGACACTTATGAAATTTTAAATTGCAAGTTTAAGTGCTGAGGAAATAAATAAATATTTTGTGAACATATAGAACGTAGTAGAGCCACGCTACAGTTATGTTACTATTTTAGTTAGTTTAGTAGTACTATTTTTGGCAAATAAGTTTTTCAAGGACTTTTCAAGGACGCAAATCAGAGAAGTTGACGGGATTAGATCTCTTCGTAAGGAGTATAACATGAGCAGTCTTCTAGGCTTGAGGGAATTTAGAGTAAGAGACACACGCATTGAGTAAATAAGTGATAATGGGAGTGGTAACATCAAGGACGCGAACAATCATATTACGGCAAATGTTGTCGCTACCGACAGCATTTGAGGAGATGGATAATACGATCTACTTAACATCACATACAGTAAACTGGCCAAAAACGAACGGAGGATAACTAGGAGTCGGAGTTACAGAAAGAGAACGAAGTGTTTGCAGATTATGTTCACTATCAAAAGCGTTAGAAGGATTAGAAAAATTTTGATTTAATAGTTCAACATCAAACTGATAAATCTTGTGTATTAAATTATCCGTTTCTAATTTATTTTGGTATTAATCAAAACACAACTGTAAATGATTACCAACTCTAAAGAATCGATACCGATTTTTCTAAAGAATTGAATATTGTACGTACCGATTTTTTGGTTGACATGCCTAGGCCTATAAGTCTCACAGCTGTCAAAAGGTATTTCTTAGATTTAGTTGAGTATAGAGAAGAATGACCTACTCAGCGACCGACAGTTTGTATTCTGCCATAATTGAATACTAAAGTGTAGTGGTAGCTTCGTTGAGGCGATGCAAGACGGTCCTCAACTTATCGACTAACGATCATAAAATAGAGAGAAGTCATTTCAAATTTTTTCTAAAATAACCTACAGTGATCTTAAAAACATGAAAAGGAACCTGTTAAAATTCGCAGTGTTGAATTTTCACTAAAGCGCCTAGTAATACAAGTTGACATTGACTTATATTTCAACTAGTTGATTAATTCAACTCGTTAATCAACTAGTTGACGGACAAAAACTAACGGTTCCGTTACGTTAGCGAAAAAACCGTCAACGACTCATCGTTACGCTTTGCCATCTTCGGCTACATTACCAGTTACTACCATTTGGAATAGTAGTCACGCACAGGCAAAAATATAACAAATACGAAACACCATCTGGTAAGCCACACTTTTTACATATTATAATAACAATAATTTTGCAATCGCAGTAATGCGAAGTTAAAATACTAGTGACAATAAATATAAATGCAAATAGCTACAGCCCTGCCGCAAAATGATAGTAGTAATATTGCGATGTTATCTGCACCTGATTCATTCATTGCTACGTATTAGAATTTGCATATTAATGACATAGCTGTTTAATGTAAAATCCTTTGTAAGTAAAATGTAATTGTAAATGTATTTTTAAAGTCAATTTAATTGATTGGTAATTTTGAAGAAGTCACCTTAACTTATTAATATATACAGTGATTGCTTTAAACCCTAAAAACCTTTAATTGAAAATGAACCATGAAAAATGAGGTATCATAAATAAAATAATTATGTGCAACTGTAATACATATTTTTAGCCATTATTAGATTATCAAATGAAAAACAAGACAATAATTTTTTTTATTTATTTATAATGATAATTTACATATTATTTAAGGTATTAAGAAATTGGTACTTAAAATATTAATCATAAACAGAACTTAATTACTTTCAGCTTTATTATCAGAGTTTAAGCAAAATAAATATATTTCTACAAAAATAATCTGACTAAAGCGGCAAAAGTTCACTTTATTTTAGAATTAATGCGAAGTAGCTAGTGCTGTTTATAGACATAAATCAACTAATTACAAACAAAGAAAACGTAACAACATATCTGAGGTCAATAATATGCCACTTGACCTACAATTAGTGGCTCTTCAAATTGGATTCTTTTAAATTGGAATAAAACAGAAGAGGCATTGCTGCTCAACTGCTTGACAACACAGATTTCTTATGCCACTGCACGTATGGGTCGGGACGATGCCGGAAGGAATATGCTCTCACTGAAAGCTAACTGTGGTAATGGTAAATTCCGCCTTATTACTCGCAATCACGATCTGGTCTTTGATTGTCATTTGCTGTCAGGTAGACTGTTTGCTCGTTTGTCACAGTCCTACACCGAAAAAAACATTGGTCACGGTGCATACATGCTGTGACCTCGCTGTAAAACATCGCGAACATGACTAGTGTATGGATTTATCCGTCCCCCTGGGCACAATCTAAATCCTAAATTGAAGATATATTATTTAAATGCCAAGGATCATAGAACGGTCCACTTATGTATTTCGTCACTTTTGCGATTATTATGTAGCCATGACTACAACCATGACTACAACCTCAGCTAAAACAATTGATATGAAAAATATGCGGTAATATATACTTAACTTAATAAGTCAAGTCAATGGCCAAAACCACAAAAATTAATCAATAACCTTTCCAATCTTCTTTTTTCTTATATATTCTTAAAATCTTCTCACTGCTAAGTATCAAGACACAGGTGCTTTGACTTTTGCTCACGCTTTGACAGCTCTCTTGTCATAATACCACAGAATGCATAGAGACACTCATAATACGTTCCGTTCTAAGTATAAGTGCATTCTATATTTACTGTCAACGTATCATTTGCATCTTATTTCGGAATACCCCCAATATCCCTATCTAAAAATTATATAATTGATAATATACTACAAAAATAAATAAAAAATCTACAATAAAATCTAGTGTTTAAAAAAAGTAAACACATAATGGTAGTGTTACTTTAGTGTTATGGTGAAACGTGTACCACAAATAAAAACGGGACGAGTTTAAATGCGTTCAAAACCTATAAAAAGTAGTAAGGAAATGAGGTTTTTCATTACAAAGATGAATTATTTTACCGGGTTCTATAAAATAAGTTGGACCCCGTTATTTAATATACATCCAAGTCACTATTTTTTGGCGTATCAATCATTGGCGGTCGTTTCATGTTTTAGTTATGTCGTATTTGGCCGATGTTCTTTCTGTCATGTTAACAGCCATCAGTAGTGTTAGTAACGAGAATCACCAGTACGAAGATACAACTCTCACGCCCAGTTATTTAAACAATTCCTCCAGAAAATGCTGACGCACTCTTGGAAAGCCAAGTACAAATAGTTTCGAACATTTATGATGTGTTAAAAGTTAAAAAATTATATTGTGCAGAAAATGTATATAAATTGAACGCTATAAAATATTGACATGAAAGATTTTGTGAAAATATTTTTGCAAGATGTTCAACTGAATCTAATAAATCAAGTGACATAGATTTTTATACTAAATTTCTTAGCGGAGATTTTTCGATAGCATTTTCGGTTGGTTTGAGTAACTTTTTCACTTTGAAATAGAAACAGGCAATACGAAATATTTGTAAGTTTTTTTAAAATAATATAAAATCATTTTCTAATCTGTCTTTATTTAAAGTGCTCATCAAAATCAACGTTATATAAGTTCGAGAGTCATATATTTTTATTTTTAGTTAAATAAAATTTTAAAATACTTCATAATATTGAAGGGAATATTTTGACACTTACGCTTTACTTAACGCTTGCTTAAAAAAGCTTTAACCCCCACACTACAATTTTCCTTATTGAGTCATTTCACATAAATCAATTGTGCACTGACAAACCCGGAACATTTATTTGCAGGCCATACACAAACATTTCTCCCGTGCATGATTCGAGCCACGGCTAGCAGCGTCATGCCCAAGTTCTTAGTTACTGAGCTACATAAGATAAGATACATACACAGTTTGTGTTTTAGATAATAAGTTATTCAAATAACATTTTTTGGATTCTGTGCTTTTATAATGTATATTAAGACTAAGAGCTTTCATCGTGACATTTTCCTTAACCCCACCGAGCACTTGGTAAATCGGTACGGAAATAACACCATTAGGTCCTGGCGGGAATCCTACGCTATTTTCTTACATACATAACATATAACATAAACACTCACGCCTGTCACCCAGAGGGGTAGGCAGAGACTATGGAATTCCATTTGGCACGATCCTGACACAACTCTCTCGCTTCCTCCACATCCATATACCTACGCATACACGCTCGTCGGTTAAAGGTACTCTTAATTTGGCCCATTTTCAATATTTCGCCAATTTGGTCGATAAACTTTCGCCTAGGGCAACCTTCCCGACTCTGCCATTCACCTATGCAACATAAATTTGCTTTGTCACTCTTTCCTCATTCATTCTTTCTACATGACCAAACCACCGATGCATTCCTTTCTTAATCCTAGTCACAACATCATCTTGCAAACCACACATTTCTCTTATCACACTATTTCTCACCCTGTCATTCAGATTCAGCCCTAGCGTACTACGTAATGACCGCATTTCTACAGCATTTATTCTACTCTCGTGCTTCTTCTGCCACACCCAACTTTCACTACCATACATTAAAGCAGGCACTAACACAGCATTGTGAATTGCCAAACGTGCCTTTTTGGACACATTCTGACTTTTCACAATAGAGTGTAGAGCCCCATTCAATCTATTTCCTGCATTCACTCGTCGTTCTATATCCTTATCATATCTACCATCCCTGCTAAACACACATCCCAAATACACAAACTCATCTACTTGCTCTACCAACTCTCCTTCTATTCTTATTTCACATATCGTTTTACTTTCTTCTCTTTCAAAAACCATAACTTTCGTCTTACTTGCGTTCACTTTCATTCTTTTTTCTTTTAATGTCCTGTTCATTAATGTAACCATCATTTGCAACTCGGCCGCCGACGACGCAAGTATGACTTGATCATCGGCGTACAAAAGGCATTTGACGGTTAACTCACCCATTCTTAACCCGCATTCTTCTGCTTACAAATTTTCCAAACATTTGTCCATAAATAGGTTGAACAGCCACGGGGAAGCCACACAGCCTGCCTGACACCTTTATGGATGCCAAACCAGTCCGAGTAGGGCCCGTTGATCCTGACACAAGCACTAGAGTCCCTATATAGATACTTTAATGCCTGTATCAAGCCAGCGCTCAACCCAAATGAGTTCAGTGTTTGCCATAACACATCCCTGTCCACTCTGTCATAAGCCTTCTCCAAGTCTATGAACGCACAAAAAACTCTTTGGTTTTTAGCCAAAAACTTCTCCGCGATCATGCGCATGGAAAAGAACTGATCCGTACATCCTATTCCCTTTCTAAATCCCTCTTGCACATCCCAAATTTTTTCATCAGTTTCTTTCATAACTCTTTCAATTAGTACCTTAGCATACAATTTTCCCACAATTCTAAGAAGGCTGATACCACGGTAGTTTTTACAGTCCTGCTGTGATCCTTTTCCTTTATATATTAGGACTATCAAGGCTTTGGCACCAGTCTCCCGGTACACGCTTAAGTTCCCAACATAAGTTAAACAAGGTGTACAGCAGGTCTGCCAACACTCCTTCTCCAGCCCTTAGCATTTCGAGAGATACTCTATCATAACCGGCTGCCTTACCTGCTTAGATACTTTTCATTGCTTTCATTATTTCATCTATACTTATATCTCCATCTATTTCCTCTTCTTCCGGAATTTCTATTTCATTGAACTCAAAAGTCTCATCACTCATAAACACGCTTTCAAAGTATTTCTTCCATCTCCTTAAACTCAAAACTTCGTCATTCAGAATACAGCCATTCTGGTCTCGTATAGCATTCATTCTAGGCTATTTTGAATAACCCCTGGTAGTTCTTACGAGTTTCCAGAACATTTTAATGTTTGCCTGGAAGTTATCCGATATTCTTCTATCATTCTTATCCGTTCTTTCTTGCTTTTTCCTTTCAACTACTTCTTTTACTCTCTTATTTAGGTGTCCAAAGACTGCCTTTTTCCTTTCAATATCATCATTTATACTGCTAGAATTACTAGCCTTCGTTGCTAGTAAATCTAGCCATGCTTTCTTCTTTGCTTTAACTTTCATCCGTACCTCATCATCCCAACATAGCGTGTTAATTTTCCTTTCATTCGTTCTCTTACTGACACCACATATTTCGGTAGCTGCATCCACTAAACCTTTCTTGACATTATACCACACAGTCTCCAAGTCTAAATCATTCATACACAATTCAGCTATACCACTTATATTTTCTCTCAATCTATATTTGAACTTCTCTCTCACACCTTCATCTTGTAACCTCTCTGTTCTTATACGCTGTAACGCAGTGGTAGACACAGATGTCCGATGCCTCCAACGTCTGAAAAGACCATTAATTCGGCATAAGACCAAGTAATGATCCGTCCCTACGTTAGAGCCCCGGTAAACCCTTGTATCTACCACCGCGCTCCTCATTCTTTCATCAACAATTATGAAATCTATCATACTTCTATCATCACCTCTTTCCCATGTATACATGTGAATCTTCTTATGACGAAAGAAAGTGTTCGTCACAAAGAGATTATTTTCCACGCATACGGCGAGAAGGCTTTCACCATTCTCATTTATACTTTCATCACCAAACGTTCCCAATATTCTTTCATAACCAAGCCTCCTCACCCCAACCCTTCCATTAAAATCGCCTAATATCACAATATTTTCATTAACCTTGCATTTCATTAGCAAGGATGGTGTTCAACTCCCAAAACTGCTCTCGGATATAAGTGGGCTTAGACATGTCTGAGAGAGTAGGTTTGTTGGTTTTTTTTAAGCATAAGAGAAAATTAATTTCGAGAATAAGATACACGGAACTTGATACTTAAATGATGATATTATTAAAACAGCTAAGATAGATTTTTTTTAATTATTGGCCCAGTATGTTTGCCGAAAGCAACAAATACACATATTGGTTAATATAGGTAATATAATTTCAAAAATCGATGATTATATTAAAAATTCTTTTCATTGCAATCTAGAATTTTTTTTTGATTTGACATTACCGACTAATAAATAGGCAAAATATTGAAGATGTAAAATTATGTTTTTTTTTTATTTTACCTCATTTGAAGGTTGACAATTGTTTTATTTGTTTATTGTAGGTTTTAATTTTTTGGAAATGAAGCCACTCATGAAATCAGCACTAAATAGTATCGATATTAAAATAAAGTTTCCATATTATATGATAAGTTCACTTAAGCAGAATAAACAGAAGTGATAATATAAGTCAAAATATAAGTGGATACCATATGTAAATCCTACTAATACATACTTTCGAAGTATTAGTATACTCATATTCTACCAGAACATAGTTATTACGCAAGTTTTAACATTTAAAATACACTATTTGTTATGCAATCTAGCATGTGTATTTTTTATACATATAAGTTTATTTGATAAAATTCTTGACATTTTACTAATGAAAATAACTAGTGAGATAAAAATAAATGTATACAGAATGTCCCAGAACTTAACGTCAAGCCGAAACGGAGTGACAGGATTGATTGTAACCATCATGAGAAAAATCATCAAAAAATCTATCCCATGCAGTTTGGAAATTATGGGCTTTTAAGAAAAACCTAGAAATTTAGCCAAACTGTAACCATTTTTCGGTTATTGTGGTTAATTTTTATTATCTTTGTTCATTAAAACTTTGGAACCATAACCCTAAATAAAATTTCTAGAACCACAGTCAAAAATAATGACACAACTGCCCCAAGTTTTCTAGAATTAAGACTATTTGTTAAACTATGAATTTAAAATTTTCACAATTTGTTGACTTTGAAAGGCCCTATTTCAAAAAATGTACTAAAGTTCCATGGCCATTAAAAGTTTAAAGGCTTTACCATTAAAAGTTTGCGCATTTAATCAGGATTGTAAAATGGTACAATACTTGTTAGTTTCATACCAAAAAAAACTAGTAAAAAATAAAATCTCGAGTAACCCCATTTTTATTGATTTTAGTTTTTTACCGATTTTAGATTGATTTTTTTATGATTTTTCTCATGATGGTTACAATCAATCCTGTCACTCCGTTTCGGCTTGAAGTTAAGTTCTGGGACATTCTGTATACTGTTTACACAACGTAGATCTATGTTAAGTTTCATCAAAATCGGAAAATTGGTTCCAAAGGTGAAAATAAGAAAAAATCGCTTCGAAGTAAGAAGATAGAAGAAGGTTATGCCACGATACGCCCCAATAACTGAAGAATGCCATACGTAAAGCATAAAATTGAGATGCTGCATAAGTCTTTGGAAAAAGTAAACACTACATATACATTTATTTATTTAAACTTATATATACATAGATAATACAACAGGAGATCCCAATCGTGGTCTCGGAAATACATCAGGTAGCGCTATTTTTTTTTTATAGGAAGGGGGCAAACAAGCATGCGGCTCACCTGATGGTAAGTAACTACCACCGCCCATGAACAACTGCAACACCAGGGATTGTTGTAAATAGTAAGTGTGACAGCGGATGTTCAACTTGCTCTCTTGCTTACGCAATTAATTATTATCAATTATAAAACACCGCCAAAACCACTCACCAGTGTAACGTAAGGAACGTAATTACATGATAACACCAAAGTATACACACCAACAGTAACACTACACATCCTAGTGTAAAACACAGCAGCCTCTCAGCAACACCATATTCCTCGCCTGCATCAGAAGTACCACCAAAATGGACAGAACCAAGATACTATCTCAGCACTCGTAGCATAACTTCACTCGTAGAATGACTTACTATGCCTGAACTTTATACTGCACAAGGAGGGGCTTTCTCGTTATATCTTCAATCCCACCTATCCACCATCAATATGATGCTCCGCAATCATTTTGAGACCGGGATGAATAATTTAACTTAAGTTTACCAGATGGAGGCTAACATTATCTTAATTTTTTTTTTTAATTTCACCTTTAAAAGTTCACTTTTTTAAAGAAGAAGTCCTCTAAGTTAACCGTTTTATGCTCGCAGTGTTTTGTTCTCTTTTAAGTATCAATTTCAGTTGGCAACAGATAATAAAAGGCGTTGTCGATAAAATGTTGAAACTTCGTACATAAAATATTGATGTTATACAAATATATAAAATGATGATGTTAAACAAAATGTTGGTCAAACACTAACTGATCATTTATTATCAACAATAATATTAACGAAATAGATTTAAACAAACAGCGCAAAACCAAATAAATATTAAAATTGTAGTTTTTCAATTTCATTTAAATCTATACAAATAAATAAGATTGAAATATCTGTCTGTAATATTGAAATAATAATAAAATTGTAACACGACGATTTCTGAAAGTTGAATATATATTTGAAATTTGAATTAGATAATACTATACTATCAATACACATGCCTAAACGAAAGTTTTTGGAAACGTCTGTCTGTCTGTCTGGACAAGCATTACACGAAACTAAAGAACGAATTTGGATGTGACTTTCACTATTGTGTTTCGTAGGAGTTGAACCGTTAGAAAAAATATATTTTATCACGCGATCTATCATAGGAGCTGGCATAATATTCCTTTTTCATGCTACAAAAAGTTTTAAAATGTGCATTGTGGTGAAATCCGATTTTGAGTCGTTTATATTATTCCTACCCATTATTTTCTTAATATCATAGTTTTTATTTAAATGTTATATTTACGTGATTACTACTTTAACCTAGATGGCGCTGTAGGTTTTTTAATGCACGGTATAGTTTTATTATAAGACACGCAATGTTTAAGTAGATTAGTTATTATAATTTTCTTTCCCTTATCAAAAGTGTTGCAAAGAATCGGATTGTTTTCCTGTTCTTCGGATGTATTTTTATTATTGCTCATAGGCAAAATAGCTCATATTATACCAATATTATTTACAGTAAATGCGTTGTGATATAGAGTGTGTTCAATAGCGTCTATCTATTAAAAGTGCAAAAAGAATAAAGAGTGCAATTAAAAAGCAAAGTAACCATTTTTATATGGCCCGCGGCTAGGTATAGGCATTCTCATATTTCTGAGACGGTTTTCTTCGAGTAGGGAAGATTACATGCTTGTCTTTGATGCATTTCTTCTCTTTACTTAAATTATAAAACTTGGATTTAGTAATAAATTAGATGTTGTTAATTTATATTATGATATTTGCTAAGGAAGTTCTTAAAATTAAACGAAATCTTTATTTTTTAACAGATAATTTTTTATTTAATTTAAAAGTAGTGTTGACATATGTTTAAATCGAATATAGAATAAAATTCAACTACTATTTTTAACAGTGGTAGAGCCACGCGGCAGCTTTTGCTGTCGCACGGATGGGCCGGCTCGAACCGGGGTGGTACCACGACCTCACAGAATACTAGCGTGAAGTAGAGGTTTACCTCTGCGTTTCGCTTGGTGAGTGCAGGTGGCCGGAGGCCCTTTTTACTGGAAATGAGGCATTCCATCTTAGTCCTCACGGGTGACAACGCATCTACATTTTGATTTGGAATAGAGGATGGATGTAGATGTCTATGGGCCGCAGCAACCACTTACCATCAGGTGGACTGTGTGCTCGTTTGTCACCCTTATCCTATAAAAAAAAAACTAGCCGGTAGATTTAGTTTTGCCATTTACTGACAGGTGTAACTATTCACTATTTCAAGTATATCCTCTTTATAACATAAAAGATGTCCTGAGTGTTTGACTCATGTATCTATGTACAGCCACAATCGTTTGACATAGAAATCTGAAAATGGGAAAACGTAGTGATTATATTCTCTTTGATTGGGACAGTACCTTTTATGACACTGATAAAGGAAAATAGAGTGTTACAGTTTGTAT
This sequence comes from Parnassius glacialis, assembly GCA_033319125.1. Lineage (NCBI taxonomy): Eukaryota > Metazoa > Arthropoda > Insecta > Lepidoptera > Papilionidae > Parnassius > Parnassius glacialis. The sequence continues at coordinate 25,955,978 of JAVANC010000005.1, read as the reverse complement.
GAAACTTTTTATATTACGGGGCGATTGACTCAAGAATTACTGAAAGTGCTGTTTAAATAAAATAAATAAATTTTTGCAATTTTTACACAATTTGCTTTTATCACGAAGGCATCGATTACGAAAGGGTTTGAGAAAATTTAAACCTTAGAGATATGGTGTGTGAATTATGGAGTTCCAGTTTTTAAGACACTTATTTTTAAGTGTCTTAAAAACTTTAGTTTAGTAAGAGTGATAAGGCATCATCGAAAAATTAAAAATCTCTAAATCTAAATCTCTAAATGAATTTACTATATATATGCAGATGGGTTATGAATATCTTATTTGTTGTTAAAATATCCCTATATCGTGTTAATGTATTTATTTTTATTGCTTGTGGAAGAAACATTTTAGATTAGCATTCAATTACTCACTAGGCACAAAGCTTAACTTGCTCCATTTGCTAGTTTGATCTACTAAATATTCTTTACATCCTTCGCAGACGTAATCCTGACATGCAATCTCCGGAGCCATCAATCAAGGGCCTACTACGAGGATGAATTATAACGATACATATAATATATGAATGTACTATGTATATTAGCATCTGCTGTGATAATATCACCACAAATTATATTGTTGCGTGTTACATAGAAAAGCTGTTTCTTCGCTATAATAAGTAATAATAATCGAGTTTTAGTAGCCCGGAAATGACTGTACTTCGCTGCGAAAATAGGAGGGGGGATGGAAACCATCCCATACGTACTCTTTATTTAATATATCTTCACATATACATCTAAAACAAATAATATAACTAACAAATATACATAAAATTAAAACGCCTGTCCATAATATCGGAATAACTGCCATTTTGAGCGGACGGGGTAATTTACAAGCCATTATGACTTGAATTACCATTTTTAACTCTTTGTGTGTATATCTGTCTGTCCGAGGTAATGTTTGGAATAGCTAAACCGGTTGTAGTAAAACTTAACAAATAGATAGAGAAAAATGCCAGGAATGATCTAGGCTATATTTTATCCCAAAAACTTGACATTTGAGAAATCTAAAAATTGTTCTATACACCACTATTTTGTAAGTACCAAATAAAATTTAAGGGCAGGTGCAGCAGACGCAGCAATTGATAATGGCACTGTCAGAATTTTTTATTAATTACCTATCACAATATTATTAAGGTTTGTTTTTATCCAAAAACTGGCGTAATTATATTGGCATAGTACTAGAAAATACTACATAAATCAATAACTTACGAACTCCATTGATAAGACGCTCCCGTTCTATCTCCCACCATTAGTACAGTACCCTATTTTTTTGCGGTTGGAAAATTATCTAATGACGCCTTTCGCTCTGGGTGGAGCGGAAGGGAGTGTCAGACTTTTACTGACAAAAAACCATCCGTGTTCCTTCAGTGCCCTTACGTTCCGGAGCCGCGGTATCTCTTTCGAACAGCCCGCAGCCCCGACAGGCCTCGGCCCTTGCGGGCCCCTTCACGCCGCTGACAGCTCTTTGAGGCGCGCGTGGAACAAAACGCGCCGTTGACACGGCCTGTCGTCGTTAGACGGACGGACGGCGAGCTACCCATTGCTCGCCGTCCACAGGCCCGCGCCTACGGTGGCCGGGGGCCACGACGTAGCCCCCGACGCCCAGGGCGTCTCCCCCGGCGGCCGGGCAGGAAAGCTGTTGCTCTCTCCTTCTCCCGCTCCGCCACCTCCTTCGCTAGCATCACTGCTTCGCAGAAGGTAGTGACGGCATCCCATTCCGTCTCGCTCCGGACCATGGCTTCGACCATGGCTTCGACCATGGCTTCGACCAGGGCCGGACGCGAGAGGTCGCCGTCGCCTATCGCCGCTACGAGGACACGGCGGTGCTCCGCCCAAGCAGGGCACACCTCCACGGTGTGCTCCACCGTGTCCTCCGGTCGATCCTCACAGTGGGAGCACCCGGGCGTTTCCTCCCGCCCGATTCGGTGCAGGAACCTGCCGAACACACCGTGTCCGGTGAGGACCTGCGTCAGGCGGAAGCTGAGGACGCCGTGGCGTCTCTCAAGCCACTCCTCAAAAGAGGGGTCTTATCGCCGCTTTTATGGAATTGGAAATTTTATGGAAATTTTATTGGAATATGGAAATTTTATGGAAATCATTTCAACCATTACATATAATATGTTGTAATTGAGTTTTATTGAAATCGGTTTCACAAAATTTTTAATTTTACCACTTGTCCAGTAATAATATTTGTCCGTTCCGTCCGTCCGAAGAAGTTGTTCGTATCACTGTTACTGTGGAATTCCGATGATTCAAAGGAAAATGTTAAAATTTTCGAGATACAAAGATTTGATTAGTAAAATTTCTATACGTGGTATAGCCATGCTGCAGCTATATTAGTAGTATAGTTTTAGCACGAGTGGGTCGGCTCGACCGGGGAACGACTACGCTCTCACAGAAATTTAAACGATGAACCAAATTATATAGGTAAACTAGCTTTTCACCCACGACTTCGCCCGCATTAGTTAGCAATGAAATATAATTTAAACTATTATGCTTCTATTTATTTTTCAGTGACTCCGAGATAGACAAATAATTACCAGACAGTAATGTGCAAGGACGATGTATATATATATATTATATAATACATCACACGTCTTCGACTGTTGAGCCAATTATTGAACCAGAGTTAGTCAAGATTGAGTCAGATAAGTTGTATGGGCGAAGAATTGTAGAAATAAATCATTTAGCAAATAAAAAAAATATTTCGATTGCAATTCCTTAATTTAACATTCTGCAAGGAATCAAGATTAGGAAACATAATCTAAAAGTTTGGGAGTGTGGACTGTTTATTGATTCCGAAGATTATTATTTAGGGACAACTCCCGATTGGTTTATTGGACATGGTTCTCTAAATGAAAATGTCTTATTTCTGATTCTAATATGCTACATTTGGAGGCCATAACTAAAAACAGATCAAATTTCGTTTGATACGAGAAGGACAAAAAGAAAAAAGAAACCATGATTACTATTATCAGGTCCAGGGATAATTACATATCACTGGTAGGCAATTTTGTATTTTCGTAGTATGGACAGAACTTTTTCATATTTTCGTACTTAATTTAATAAACGATGATCACTTTTGGGCAACAAAAATGCAGCCAAGACTTTACTCATTTAATTTTTAATGTTTATTACCTACTAGAAATGATTGACCCTCGAGTTCCTAGAGAAATGACAGTTCGAGAAAGAGTGTAATTAAGTAATATGTAATAATAAACAATAATAATTTCTTCAAGTTGTTACTTTTTATTTACTTGCCTACCCACTTTATTGTAAACTCGAAATATTTTTAATTTAGTGTCCTTATTCAATAAAAACTAAGTTAATAACTAAATAATCGATAAACACTGAATAATCACAGACATAAACTTTTTCATGAGAGGTATTATCTTTCTAGGTTATCGATATTATTTTCTCCTCCCTAGGCGATAATAATATCGATAACACCTCTAAAAGTTACAGCCTATATACATGTCCCAATGCTGGGCACAGGCCTCCTCTCATTTCTGAGAGTGTTTTAGGGCAAGGAAAGGTCCGTCGCGCTGCCCCATTGCGTGTTGGCTTTAAAACTTCACATGTCTTCGAAATAAATTTTTTGTTATTTGTCAGACATGCAGGTTTACTCTTGATGTTTTCCTTCATCGTCGAGCACGTGGTAAATCAGCACTTAAAATTGCAATTAACAATTTCATTGGTGCCGGCGGGGATCGAACCCGGGTTTCTTGCGTACCTACTGTGAAACTTATAGCGAGCGCTAACCATCTGAGCTACCACGGCTCATTTTACAAATATAAATTTTATTTTTACAACATAATCGTAAAATACTGGTATTCACACCCCACCACTCCTAACATCACTACAATATGCCCCTGCCCCCTGACCCGTATCGTGCGATAGAGGGAGTTGCAAGTCTTGAAGGCAATTGCCTACATTTTCTTTTTGAAATATTGTTTCGGGCGATAACGTTTTTACCCCCCTAAAACTTTACAAAATAAGACAATTTTGGTCTTATTCGATTCAGTACATTTTCCTTTTTTAGTAATCAGTTTAGCTTAATTAAAAAAATAAAAACACTCGAGGAAGTTTTTAAGTCAAAAAAAATAGATATTTGGATGCTAATAACTTATATTGTATACAATATTTCTTTAAAATAAAAACGAACGGGCCTAGTTTTTTGTCATATCTACAACATTTCCAAAAATTATTAAAATCGGACTATATTTACGGGGGGTAAAACGTTATCGCTTTTTGTATGAAAATTTACAGCTTCACAATCCTCATAAGATATTCAACAAAATACACTGATTTTACAGAGCATTTTCAAAGTCATAAATCTTAAATATCTATCACACATGTTCAAAACAACAATATTTATTAACAAAAATGAATATCTTAACTAATAAAATAGTTTAATTCATAAATTAAAATCTTTAAACAGCTTTAATTTATTAATCTAATACATAAAATTCTCGTTTCGCGGTGTTTTTATTACAAAACTCCTCCGAAATGGTTTAAATGATTTCTATGAAACTTTGTGTGCATATCGGGTAGGTCTGAGAATCGGCCAACATCTATTTTTCATACCTCTAAATGATAAGAATGATCCACCCCTAAATATATTTTTTTTATTTATTTGACAAATATTTTTTATTTTAATTTTATTATGATTTAGCATTAAAAAATACATACAACTTCAAATTTTGAACCTCCGTTTTTTTAATCGCGATTTTTATAATATTTTGTTCCATCGACAAACCCGCATTAGGGTTGCAAGATGGCAATCGAATATAATAATTATTGTTGTACGATAAATTTTCATGTAGTTTATAATTACAATTTACTGTAATTTTTTTTCTCGAAGCCGGCCTCCTTTCTCTCACTCTATACAGTCTTCGTGCATTTTATTTTTGGTTTTATTTGTGTCTCGTTAGGCAGTCAAAGCTGGGACTGTTATACGTACGTCATCATATAATTTAAATTTTTCAGTGCAAGTCTCATTTTAATTTTATTGTCATAGTGAATTTATCATTATTTTTCAGTAATATTACTATTTATTTACATTTTATTAATACTTAGTTAATAAAGACAGTTTCCGATTTTAGTTGATGAAGCAATCCGATATAAATCAACACGTATTGTGAGCTCTTACTTGATATCTACTTGAGTTACATTACTTACTAATAGGTACTTTTAAAACTGTTTATTTCAATAATGCTAAGGAGTGAATTACCGAATGCTAGGTCAAGAAAAAAAAACATCGTTAGGAAATCTACATGTCTAAGATATTAAAAATATTTATTAAATGTTAAAAACTTGAATTCAAAAATACGGTAAGCGAATCCGATGCTTTTGAATGGAAAAATTAAATTGATCTTTCGCGGTCCTCAAATGAATACTGGTCTAATAACTTTTGACTTCAAAGCGACTGAATAATACCAATTAAGGCGTCTTTTGAAGAATATTAAGCAGTCAACTCAACAACAAGCTCCTAAAGTTTTTCGATTTTCCTTTAACCTCGACACATATATAATCGCAAAACTAATTAAATCCAAGATAATTGATAGAATCAGGCGTGACTTTGCGGAAATCCATTATAATGGGATTGCTATAAACTAATTTGCTTGATTCCGCGTAAATAAAGAAAATGATGTGTCCTGCCCAGTTTTAAGGGGACCTCCCACCCTCCCTCAATCGCGCGCACTATACCCGTCGTTGTTACTCCCAGCACTCCCACCCTCAGCACCACCACACTAGGCACGACACGTGTTTCGCCTCTACACGAGGCATCCTCAGGTGAAGTAGACTTTGCGGAGGCTGGCCGCTAAGTGAGCGTTCGTCACAAACAAGTTTCACCAGACTTTAGATGAATACCTAACTTATCTTTATAATTACAGATATTCCTAAGTGAATTGTTTGTTTTGAATGCCACGTACACTCCACTCTGTAGAAGAGTATTAGCTATTTTTTCAGATATGTATGTACAATTAGTACTTTTACTATGATGAACTATTATAATTTTATTTGTACTTTTAACTGTAGCGAGGACCTAGAAAGATATTTATCTGAATAAAAACATTCAGTAATTCAGTCAATCAGACATACTAACGAATTGAGAAATAGATGGGGTGGGTCTACAAACGAACCAACAGACTTAACCACAACCGAACCAGGAAACGAATTGAACAAACTACACGTTTGTGTTTTAAATGGTAAATAAAAACAGAAAATTATCGTAATGACGTAATTCATAATTTCTCTTGAATTTATTTTTAGCCTACAACTGGTTTCCATACAACAGATAAGAGATTGCCCTTAATAAAGAAAATCCATCATCAATTATTATTACTACTATGGTATGCACCAAATGAAAGCTACAATCCAATGCATACCTAAAATTAAGTACCTAATTACAGCTAACAAAATGAATGCAATATTGTCAGTATATATCTAAATACTAACGTTAAACACAAGATGACGTTTTGACCAGGATTAAAAAAAGGAATGCTTCGGTGGTTTGGTCATGTAGAAAGAATGAAAGAGGAAAGAGTGACAAAGCATATTTATGTTGCAGAAGTGAACGGCAGGGTCGGAAAGGGACGCCCTAGACGAAAGTTTATCGACCAAATCGGCGATACATTAAAAATGGGCCAGATTAGGAGTACCCTTAACCGACGAGCGTGTATGCGTAGGTATATGGATGTGGAGGAAGCGAGAGAGGTGTGTCAGGATCGTGCCAAATGGAACTCCGTAGTCTCTGCCTACCCCTCTGGGTGACAGGCGTGAGTGTTTATGTATGTACTAACGTTATTGCGTATATAATATTATAATGCCATGTAGTGGCGGTAAAGAATATCCACTACCCCATATCTCCTCGTGGGTTTCGTAAGAGGCGACAGTGGAAAACAGGCAGGAGATGGGCAGCAGCATTTTCTTGATAACAGCAACAATTTCACAATAAAAAAACTGCGGTTGCCAACCCGCTCGCCATGCGTGGCAAATACTTTTGCATTAGAACCAAACGGTTTGCTTCTCTTTTGTAATGCGTACAGCAAAGGAGTGGAATAGTTTGCAGGCATCTATCTTTCCGTCCGAAAACAATCTGGGCGTCTGGCAAGAGTGAATAGGCTTTTGTTATGATAAGACAGCGATTTACGATTCTAGGGTGCATCAACACTTACTACCAGGTGGGATTGTGGTCAAGCACTAGCTTATAATAAGTAAAAAAAAACTATGGCGATATACCTCCCAATGACTAAAGTTACGAAAAGATGGCCCCCAGTCCCCGAAGGTCCCGCTATTTCTGGCTACGGTGGCGACCATGGTAACAGCGGGGAAGGGGGTACTATGAATCTCCGGTGGAGGTTCGGTCGCCACCTAAGGTGACTCGACCTGGCAACTTATAACGCACGCATCCTGAGGATTGACGACCAGATCCTGGAGCTGGAAGAAGAGATAGACACATTGCGCTGGCACATTATAGGATTATCCGAAGCCCGAAAAGAGGGGGAGGACACGGTAATCCTCGAATCCGGCAACTTGCTCTATCACCGGGAGGGCGACTATCTGTCCCAAGGAGGTGTCGGATTTATCGTCCACAAGTCTCTCGTTAACAACGTTGTAAACATTGAGAGTTTGTCGACGAGGGTTGCGTACCTTATACTCAGAATCACCAAACGGTATTCGCTGAAGGTCATACAGGTTTACGCACCAACCTCGGCACACCCCGATGAGGAGGTGGAGGAAATGTATGAGGATATTTCTAGAGCCATGCATTACTCCAAAACCCAATATACGGTGTTAATGGGAGACTTCAATGCAAAACTAGGCACAAGAGAGAACGGTGAGCTGAAAGTAGGGAAATTGTAATAGGGCAACGGAACCCAAGGGGCCAGCAGCTGGTCGACTTCATGGAGAAAGAGGGACTCTTTATGATGAACTCTTTCTTTCAGAAGCGGCCCCACAGGAAATGGACCTGGTCGAGCCCCGACGGTTTGGCATAAAATGAGATTGACTTCATTATGACGACCAGACGACAACTGTTTAGTGATGTCTCCGTGGTCACGAGGGTGAAAACCGGTAGCGATCACCGAATTGTTAGAGTACACTGAACCTAAACGTTGAGTTGAAGAGGCCTCGTCTAATGAAGTCAACGCTCCGTCCCCCCTCGTGCTCTGTTCCAGAGTCCCGAAACCTTTCAGCTCGAGTTACAAAACCGTTTACAGTGCCTAGAAGACCGCGATGAAATGGACGATATGTATGATAAGCTCATGGAAACTGTCCATGCGGTCGGAGCTAAGTTCTGCAAGACAGGCCGCAAAAGAAAACAAAACTCTCCGATGACACTCTTAATCTCATGGCTGTTATCTTTTTTTATAGGATAAGGGTGACAAACAAGCACACAGTCCACCTGATGGTAAGTGGTTGCTGCGGCCCATAGACATCTACATCTATCCTCTATTACAAATCAAAATGCAGATGCGTTGTCACCCGTGAAGACTAAGATGGACTGCCTCATAACCTGTCAAAAGGGCCTCCGGCCACCTGCACTCACCAAGCGAATCACAGAGGTAAACCTCTACATCACGCTGGTATTCTGTGAGATCATGGAACCACCCTAGTTCGAGCCAGGCCATCCGTCCGATAGCGAAAGCTGCCACGTGGCTCTACCACTGTTAAAACTATTAAACGGGAGATGAAGCTACATTCTTCAACAGATTTGACAGCATACAGGCAACTAAACAGACAGATCTCCAAATGCATGCGGCGGGACTTACGCAACTTCAATACAGCTGGTATTGAAGAATCTATCGAAAGGAACTAAGGTTTCAAATTCTTTTCAAGAGATCTGTCTGTCAGAAAGAGCCAATTATTATAGCTGAAGAACGAGTGTGGCAGCATCATTTCCGGGACACCTGAGATTTTGAGTGAGATTGAGAGGTTCTATGGGCTGTACACGTCATTGTTGGAGCCACACGCAAGTGTGAGTAACGATCCAAGAGCGAGTCTGTTCACGATGGGAACAAAGGAAATACTAGTTTTTTGCTGTTTACACATTATTAACTTTTTTTTCAGAAAGTATCTTTATACAAAAATAGATTTAGTATTAATAATTTGGAAAATAAAAGAAATATCGCAATGATTATGGGCCTGAGTCTATGTGTGTAGGAAGTAGGAACTAACTGCGTATATCACGCTGGCAGGCATGGTGGCGACATCTGGTTTCTTTTTTGCGAGCCCTCTTGATTGGCTGTGACGATCGAATGTTGGATTGTTTTTAGGGGCGTAGACAGAGTCTTATCCGACACTATTCCGAAGTTATCCCGGACGTCAGTCTGAGGAAGATTAGAATGGTTCTCGAGCACCTTAAATACGGAAAATCCTCGGGCGAGGATAGATTTGCAGCGGAGCTTTCGAAAGCGGGTGGAAAACCGGTACTTGAGTCCTTTAGAAGCTCTTTAATTCCGTCTTCCATGGTGGCATTACACCGGAGGCATAGAGCAGAAGTGCGGTGGCCTTGTTCTTCAAGAAAGGCGACAACGCTCTATCGAAGAACTTCAGATCGACTTCCCTTCTGAGCCACGTCCACGTGCTGTTTTCGAGAGTCATTATGAATCGTCTCGCACGCAGTCTTGATGACTTCCAGCCTCCCGAACAAACTGGTTTCCGAAAAGGCTTTAGTACGATAGACCACATACACTCTCATCGGCAAATTGTACTGAAGACAAAGGAATATAACCTTTACTTTGCCTTGCGTATGTGGACTATGAGAAATCCCTTTGATTCCGTCGAAATTCGGGCTGTGCTGCAGTCCCTTCAGCGGTGCCAAGTTGACTGTCGCTATATCAAAGTGCTGATGTATTTGTACAATAGAGCTACGATGGCTATCCGAGTACAGAACCAGAGTATGAAACCTATCCAACTGCAGAGAGGTGTAAGACAGGGTGACGTTATATCCCCGAAAC
>JAVANC010000005.1:25812230-25945875 GCA_033319125.1 Parnassius glacialis | reverse complement strand
CCGTCGCTCCCCACTCACTGCCTCGCGTGTTATGTCTTGAATTCCACACTGTAATCCTCGTGATGACAACATATTAAGATAACTACAAGCGAAATGGTCCAATTTATCTTCTAAAATATCAATATTGTAATCCCCGAACATGATTATATCCCGATTAATCGGCACTCGTTGAATTACTCGTTCCAGTTCTTTTACAAACAGTTGTTTGTTTGTGTGAGGCGGTCTATATATCACTATAATATCAAGATCGTATTTTCGTACTTTTAGCATGCCGTGTATCATTTCACAATAGCTACTACTTGTACTATGTATTTGAAAAGACAGTTTTTCTTTGATATAAATCACTATACCACCTCCTCTTTTGTTTTCTCTAGTCCTTGAGTATAAGTTATATCCTTCTATGTTGTATAAATTTAACTCGTCGTTTTTTACATTAACTTCTGTTAGACAAATAACGTCTGTGCTGTCTATGCAATTTTTTATGAGTGCTATTAATTGGTTAAAACGTTTCCTCAGTGAACATATGTTTATATGTATTATATGTAGTGCATTTTTATCTTTATTTATATGTTTTTGCCAGTCATTAATTTGTGTGTATTTCGTATATTCTATATATTGGTATTGTGGATGCGGATCAAAGTTAGAAGACATCAATATATATTATTATATATATATATGTTGATGATATATATGTCGTATCTACTCTTATTACTACTCTTGTCTTTTATTATGGATTTTTTTTACTGTATCATTCTTTCTAATTAATATTCTGGCATTCTGTATCCAAATATATTTATACAAGTCTTTTAATTCAGTCTTAACTTCCCAGAAAAGACGTCGAAGATGCTGCGTTATATTTTCATTAATATAGATTCTCGTATTGTTATTGTTTTTAAATATTGCGCTATTAGTGATGGCATTTTTACGGCATCCTAACCATTGGATTCGGTCTTCACGTGTTTGAAGTGTGACAATTATTGGCCTCGAGTCTTTCCCATCCTTTATCTTTCCCACTCTCCAAGCCTTGGTAATTTTTTCTGGACATAAGTTCAATTCATCTGCAACCGCTCTGGCTACCTGTATGGTACTCATTCCCTCTGGTGCCTGGACATTTAACAGTGTGTTTTTAGAATTATCGTGCAATTATGATAATTCTAAAACACTACGACCTAAGTATTTAAAGCTTAACTTTAAGTTTTTTTGTTTAAGTGTGTTCTTATAGATTTAGAGATAATAAATTGTTTTGACATGATAAAACTCATAAAACAAACAATTAAAAGTCATACCTCCTTACCCGTTTCCTAGGAAGCCACTCATAAAACGGTAGTTTTGTAAGTTCAATAGTACAAAAATAAATTTTTATAATCAATCTATAATGTTTCAATTGTTAAGCATCAAAATTATTTATATTCAAATGCTTTCTTTAAGTAGTAGGTAAGTAAGTGTACACAAGAAAATACCGATAAGCGATAATTTCACCGTGTGCCCGCCCTATTTATTACTTTCATTATTTTCGCCATTTTGGAGGTTCCCCTTCAGTTCATCACGAATCTTTCGGGATAGTGTATAATATGCGTTTTGCTACTTGCGTGCATTGCTTCAAGTGATTTGTTTTTAGCTAATTTTTAGTTAATACAATTAATTAAAAAAAAATTACGGTGAAATGGACACTTCTTAGCAAATTGATTTTGTGTGTGTGTAAATTGTTTTTTTAAGTTTATTTTTATTATTTATTACTGTGGATCACTGGATTTATTCCGTCGGATTCCTACAGCAATGCGCAAGCTTTCCCCATCAAGTAATGTGCCGAGATTACATGATGGTAAAATGTTTAACCAGTGACTAGATTTCTTAGTTGAAACAGCTAGTAGGTAAAGCTAGAAGGCGTGCCTTACCTTGGCCACTATGAAAATTATGAAACAAATCTTTCTGGACATTCTGTACCAACGGATTATTCCACTGTTTTTGTTGGTTAACTTCCAGTGGAACATTCTCGCCGGGACAGAACGTTTGCCATGTCTGCTCTGCCTCCGTAGCAAAGCTCATATCTAATTTTTTATTTAAAATTATGTGGCATAAGTCACTTGCATTAAGCACGGAAGCAAAGAAAGCGGGAATGTAACGCTAGAAAGATTTCTCACACTATTACCACCAAATTTTATAGGTAAAGTAGCATGAGTCCAGGGTGTTGTATATAAAGTTAAATTTAGAATTTTTTCTATGGTTATTTAAAGACTATTATTAATATCTTTTAAAATATCTGAACCTTTTCAGACTTGACTCGAGCGGAATAAGTATGTAAATCTAGGTACAAGGAGACAAGCAGTATTGCAAGCAAGCGCCATGTGTAGTTTTTAAAAATAAATTATGTTTAGTGCTTACTTTTTTAAGTAAATGTACCAAAGGCTTTCATTAATTTCATATATTTCAAAACTTTAATTGAATTCAGGCATTATTTAAAAATACTGTATTTTGCATTATTACTAATTTATTAGCACTTGTATACTTGTTCTATTATAAAACTATACACTTATATTACACTTATATATAATTATACATTTGTTCAATTATAAAAGCAATATGCATACTGTTTTAAATGAATGAAGCGTGGTAAAAAACCAATGTATAGAAGTAGATAACCGTTTGTAGTAAAAGCCAGTGGATAATTTAACAATAAATTACTGTTTTTAACAAATTTCAGTTGATAGCTAAGCAATAGGTGACTGTTTGTAGTAAAATCCAGTGGATACTCTAACAATAGATGACCGTTTGTAGTAAAAGCCATTTGTGATACCCTAGCTATAAATGACTGCTGTATGAAAAGTTACTAGCTCCTATAATGATTTATTATATTTACGCGAAGAGTACACATTAAATGAAACTATTTTTTACGGATTTTATCAACCTTTTTAATTCCCGACGTTTCGGGTGCTTTACAGTACCCATGATCACGGGGAGGGGGGGGGCGACTTGAGTTGTTTTTTTTATAGGATAGGGTGACAAACGAGCACACAGTCCACATGATAGTAAGTGGTTGCTATGGCCCATAGACATCTACATCTCTCCTCGTTTGCGAGTCAAAATGCAGATGCGTTGTCAGCCTTGAGAACTAAGATGGAATGCTTCTTGTACAGTAAAAAGGGTCTCCGGTTCTCTACACTCACCATACGAAATACAGCAGCTTTGAGCTGCTATTTTACGCTGGTATTCTGTGAGAGCGTGGTCCTTCCCGGTCGAGCCGACCCATTCGTGCTACAACTATACTACTGCTACTAGCTGCAGCATGGCTCTACCACGTGTTTGTCATCCCGATTTTTGGCCCGATCTAAGCAAAATGAGCTTACAGTATCATGAAGTCTTGCAGTGGTATGCTTGGGTTTAGATTTAATTTTATTAATTATAGGATCCCAAGCAGATGGCAGCACCCATCCGTCTTCTCTATTGAAATTAGGATGTTTTTTTTTTAATTTCAATAGTCTCGCGAATCATCCTTGGTAGGAATCAGTGTTCTTTTGCGATGATTTGTGGTCTATCAAATCTAATGTAATAGTGGGGACAATCTTGATCTAGAACATGTTCACACACTGCAGACTTCCCGGAACGTTGATGCTTCAAGTCAGCTATAGGTTCTTTCACGCGGATTTTTTTTAAAACGTTACCGCCACACTAGGATTTTCTCCTGTGTCGTGAAGGCAGTTTACAAACATAAATTGCACAAGGACAAACATCCAGACCCGAAACAATTATTTGTAGGCCATACAAATATTTGTTCCGTGGGGGATTCGAACCCGCGGCCTCCAGCGCAACAACTGATTGCTAAGCCACTGCGCCACAAAGCCGTCAAATTTTAAAAATTTTAAAAGATCTTTTTGTTTGTCCTGTGTAAGAGAGACCACATTCATAATCCAGCTTGTACACATCTGCATCTTGTAGAGGGATATGACTCTTGACGGATGGTAAAAACAGACTAATCTTCTTCGGTGCGTTGAAGTATGTTTTAAAAGAAGCTCGCTTCAAGATGTAGCCAACCTTGTCTGTGACTCCTCTGACATAGGGTAGTACAGCAGGCACACGATCGACTGTGGCCGGCTTCACTCGGTCACTGTGACGTAGGCGCGGGATCCGAAGCTTGTTGTCTTGCAATACTTGCTCGACGTGCTGAAGCTCGGCGGCCAGATGTTTTCTGTCACAGATCCCTCGTGCTCTCTGAAACAAAGATTTTCTCACGGTAGCTAACTTTGATCGATGACGGTGTGATTCACCATTTAAATATCGCTTGATATGGGTCTTTTTCCTATACAAAGTGTGACCAATAGTGTTCTCAGGATTTCGGATGATTAATACATCTAGAAAAGCTAAAGAATTGTTTGCCTTTAACTCCGTTGTAAATTGTATTTTAGAGTTTATTGAATTAAGGTGGCCTAAAAATGCAGTTACTTTGTCAGATGGTAAAATTGTGAAATTATCGTCTACGTACTGCTTGTAGAATCTTGGATTTACAAGAGCAGTGAGAAGGGCTTTCTCCTCGAAGTCCTCCATGAATATTTCGGCGACTACGGTAGATACAGGCAATCTCATCGCCACACCATCTAGTTGCTTGTAGAACTCTTCCTTCCACAATAGATAGCCAGATGTGAGGCAGTGTTTGAGTAATACTGCATATTCTGTAGGCATGTTGCAAACTTCTAGCATCCTAGTTACAATTGAGATGCAGTCTTCAATAGGTAAGCATGTGAAATGTGACTGAACATCAAACTGACTATAGTTTCATTGTCAGCGAGATGTAGGTATTTTATCTCACTAACAAAATGGTAGGAATCCTTTAAGTGTGTTCTGGTGTGCCCTCTTAGTGGTGACAATATTTTTGCCAAGTGTTGAGCCTACTTATAAGTTGGTGAATCTATCTGGATTACTATGGGAAGTGGTGGAGCATTTGGTAACCCATACAACCTCGGTAGTTTGGCACATGATGGTATTGTCGAATTCACGTCAAGATTTAATTTTTCGGATTATTTCTTTATTAAGTCGGTAGTTGTTTTGAGTGTATTAGTTGTAGGGCCTATTTTGACCTTATGTCCGATAAATATAGTTGTTGTATTTTGAAATTATACTCTGACGTGTCCATTATAACCGTAATATTTCTTTTATCTTATATATATTTTATAAACGCGTGTATTGTACCAGACGCCAATGATAGACTGCGATCTGCATAAAATAAGGTTTCAATTTGTGTATTTTTAAAATTTTAGACGACAATTAAGTAATGCAGTAAATCCATAATTTTAAACATAGCGTCTTATAAACTATAATGCAGCTTAGGTTGTTTATATGGAAAATATGTTGATAAAGTTATTAAAGCCATTTTAAAGGAGAATGGGGTTTTTGGGCCTGAAGTTAACTAATTGGTTTAAACTTTAAAAAAATTGTCATATTTTTATAAAGTAAAATACAAAAAAGTAGCTCTTTTTACAATCTAGAATTCGAAAAAACAATAAAAAAGGTTAGAAAATCGATTGTAGATTATTGTTTATGGCAATAAATCGATTACCACAGATACCACACTATTACACATTAGAATACACTAGTGAAATCTTCTTATTGTGAAACTTGGCAGTTCAAACTTCAAACTATTAACTTAAAAGAGGAAGACAGATTTTCGATTCGATTTGAAACGAGCGCATTATAGTCGATTCTCGATTAAATTGAGCATTTTAGTACATATTTTCGATTATTTTTCTGTGTTAAGGAGATAAAAATAATTGCGTACTTATCGACAAAATAATAATAAATAAATAATAATTAAAAATTTAAAATTTTGTACAGCCGACTTCAATATAAGTTATTAAGAATAACTCAAATAACTCAAAAACTATTAGTCTGACCTTGATCAAATTGATACCAGACTACACGAGTAGTATCAGCTTTCATATAAAAAAAGAACCATCAGAATCGGTTCACCCAGTAAAAAGTTATGAGGTAACACACATAAAACAAAAACATACGCGCCGAATTGAGTACCGTCTCCTTTTTGGAAGTCGGCAGAAAATTAAAAATTTTGTATAGCCGACTTCAATATAAGTTATTAAGAATAACTCAAAAACTATTGGTCTGACCTTGATCAAATTCATATGGGACCACACGAGAAGTACCAGCTTTGAAACAAAAAAGGATCATCGAAATCGGTTCACCCAGTAAAAAGTTATGACACACATAAAAAACATACAGTCGAATTGAGTAACGTCTCCTTTTTGGAAGTCGGCAGAAAATACAAAATATCAACATTCCAAGAAGTAACAGTAACAATTAAAGTAATCGATCACAGATCAATATCCCTAATATTCACTTCACATAGTAGTTGTTGTTATAACTTTCGTTAATCGTTTCACCATTTCGTTTCATTATTAACCACAGCATTTTGGTGATTTTATACTGAACCTTTTTTTATATATCTTTAAGTAATGAGGGCATCCACGAATTTTTCTGCCACCAGAGCGGCGCCACTTTACAGTGAGGTAAAATATTTGACCGATTTCATAGCGGGGATGATAATTTCTTAGGAAAATGTAATCTTTAAGGTTTCTTTCTGTATTATTAGTTATATTTTATATTAATTACATTAGAAATGAATAAACCAAACTATAAAATATAACTAAAAGCTGATTTAAAAATAAAGAGTTATGAAGTGAAAAAAATTAAAAATCAAACTACTAACGCATTGTGTTGTGTATTAATAAAATATTCTAGATAATGATAAACTATTATTTAAAACTAATTTCTCAATTAACTGACACTATGTAACAAAAAACTTTACCTCAGTCATAACTAGCGACATCTGGTGAGTGGAAGATTATTAGCCCTCATTATAGTGAAAAATAGCCTGTTACAGTGTAATAACAATGAAAAACCACCTGTTATAGTGTAGGTAATTGATAATCCCACTTTTTCTTATTCTACAATAACTCAGCTCCTAAATTGACTCATTTTGGTCATTTTGGCTTTTACATTTGTTACTTTAAGTGTCGATTTTACATAGAAGAGGATTTCTTTATCACTACGACTACAATGTTGAATACAAACATAAACCTTTGTTCAATGAAACACAAAGAGATGTCTACTCCAAAACTAAACTTGAATGTGAGGCTTTTACTGGGTCATAGATAGGACTCTTCTTCTTTCTATATATATATATATATATATATATATATATATATATATATATATCTCTCATCTTCCTAGGTTTTCGAATAGGGCGCTTCCAGTCTCATGAGATTAAACGCCTTCAAAACCCAAGCGTGTCTATTCACCGTTAAAAGGAGCCCTCTCACCCTGGCTCCTACTTTCCGGAATGTATCCTTGGATTACACTAACCGCCTATAGTTATTAGGGGTTGAATTTTCTTCGAATCTCATCTATGGGCGGTTCATTAAGCCTAAAGTCAAAGGTTACGCCAGGAAACTAGGAGTCCATGCGAGGGTGCGGCGGTACTTCACGCCAGGCCAGCTTCTTACCTTATATAAAGCGCAAGTCCTGTCATGCATGGAGTACTGCTGTCACATATGAGCTGGTGATGCAAAATGGCATCTGGTAGAGTTTAACTCAGTGTAGAGGTGTTCTAAGAGGCTGATTGGTAGCCTTGATTTGGTTGAAACCAATCTTGTCAGCCTCGAGCACAGGCGCAGAGTAGCCAGTCTCTCGGTTTTCTATTGGATTAATTTCGGTGAGTGTGTGCAGGTATTACACACATGGCGATCGGTGGGTCTTCACCCCTTTGTTGTCGATATTCCACGCATTAGAACCAGACGATTTGCCTCGTCTTTTGTAATGCGTACTGCAAAGGAGTGGAATAATTTGCCGGCTTTTATCTTTCCGTCTGAATACAATCTGGGCTTCTTCAAGGCAAGAGATTATAGGGTTTTGTTACGCTAAGACAGTGCGTGTTACCATCTAAGACTACATCACCAATTACCACTAGTTGGGATTGTGGTCAATCACTAGCTTATAATAAGTAAAAAAAAACCCATCTAGGTGTTTTACTATGAAAAGTTAGAGTACCTTTTTTAAATAAGAAGTGGCAATCGAGTATTACAACACCAGGGGAATTGCAGATGCGTTGCTGGTCTTTTAGAAAAGAGCAGACTTTTTTCTTGAAGGCCCTTAGTCGTATGTTTTCAGAAAAATCGCTGATGGTAGTCGATTCTATAAGGACTTTCTTATGGAATTAGAGCGAGGAAGAATACTTCTAGTAAATTGCACATTGGTGGACCGATAATCAGCCATATGGTATGAATGATATCGTGAGTTTTGTCGCGATGGGCGATGGTGAAATTTAGCGGCTAGAATTAGTCCAAACAATTTCTCTGAGCACTTTCCGTGATAGATGCGATAGATTTACAATAACTTATTTTCGAATTAAGTACACGAGTCACTATAATTATTACAAGCTTTGGAAGACATCTCATCTTAGTTGTTGCGAGTAAAGAGGCATCTGTGTCATTTTTCTTTAAAGTTAAACAACTCTGATGTCCATAAACTGCGAACGTGGCTTCAGCACCTGCCATATTTTTACAACAGTATGCTTAAAAGTAAGAAATATGGTAATATTTTCCAGATTTTTTTTCTCGTAAAACTTGACTCCATAAAAGCGATGTTATATCTCATCATGTTATGACACGTAACACGTAAAGCGAGAATGGTTGAACATATTTCCCTAACACGTGACACGAGTTTTAATAATATCATATTCTTTTACACAATATTATATTTCACAATATTATTCCACAAGTAAATTTTAAAGCAAGATGCTGAGTAAACTTTCCATAATACTCTCTTAAGTATCAATATACTTTGCGTAAGGTATAACGCAATGACTTTTTATTTTCTATATTATTTCTAGTTTATTTTCCATTTTAGCATATTCTGTAATTTTGAAAAGAAAGTAAAAAAATATTCACGTAAGGCGTAAGATAATGCAGTCAAGGATTTTGTTATTATATAATCTCTCATAGAAACGCGTGCGTGCATGAGTGGGTGTGTAAGTGCATGCTTATATACTTGTAACCGTGCCTGCGTGCATGTGTATATAATCATACGAAATAATTATACCGTTGCTGCTGTTACAAATTACAACTTAATTCCACGTAAGGTAAGCGGGTTGGCAGCCGCAGTTTTTGTTATTTTGAATTGTCATTTCCCTCCATTACCTCTAACAACACCAACGGGTGATATTACGGGATAGTGGATACTCATACACCCCCACTACATGACGAATAACGCATGGTAAATGGAAAACGCAGACAGTAGACTGACCTCCCTTTTTGTCTAGACGATGTGTCTATACACATACTGAGGAGAATCACTTAAATTGAAAATACTTGAATAATTATTAATAGAAACTTAAAGAACTTGAATAAAAAGCGCAGAGTTTACTACGTATACTATGCGTAACAAAAATCCTTTTTACAAATTCATCGGAAATGTCTTTAATTAACTTAGCAATGGAACTATAAACATTATATTTTATATAATAGTATTATTTCCAATATTTATTGTATTAAAAAAAATTATATGGCTTCCCCATTTAGGCATATCAATAATAAAATTGCGGTTTTACCTTCGCGAATAGCTTACATAATCCAATACGGGAAGTCACTCTACAATATTATTAGTTGTTGTTTTATTGATAAAAATGAAAATGATTAACAAGTGTGCTTAATATTACAACTGTCATAAATTTTTCATACAAACGCCTGCATTTTGTACACAAAAAGCCGTAAATGGGTTTAGTTCTTAAAATACATATTATGTAAGTTATAATTAGCCATTAATTTAACGGTGGTAGAGCCACGCAGCAGTTTTTGCTGTAGCTCGTATGGGCCGGCTCGAACCGGGTTGGTACCACGACCTCACAGAATACCGGCGTGAAGTAGAAGCTCTGCTTCTGCGTTTCGTCTGGTGAGTGCAGGTGGCCGGAGACCCAATTCCCCTCCCCCCCCCCCATCAACATGGTAGCAGAATTACATAATAGACTACCCCAGGAGGGTGCCAGTACCCCTGGAGAATCCCTCGCTGAGCATCCACGACCATGTTATTCCAATCCTGAGCGTGGGTGCTCAGGCTGCCCCGCATAATCTGGGGGGGGGAGGGGGGGGCAAAATTCCGCTCAAAAACATTACTGCTCGGGGCAAACTGAGCAACAATACCAAGGCAACCCCTGACACGCTATCCGTGAATTTCTGCAACATCAAGGGACTTCACTCTAACCTAAACGCCGGCCACTACCATCTCGTGACGGTGAAGCCGGCCTTGCTCTTCCTACACTAGACACAGGTTTCCTCTCCGGCTGATATTTCGTATCATTCCTACCCGGGGTACAAATTGGAGCACTCCTTTGTGCCTCGGGCTGGAGTTTGCGTGTATGTCAGAGAGGACATCTGTTCTCGACGCCTCGGCAGTCTTGAAGGTTCGGACCAGTCCATCCTTTGGCTACGCGTAGACAGCGACGACCATCCGCGCGTCTACAGGTGCCTCTATAGGTCCCATAGCGGTAATGCCGAAACAGACCGACTCATCGACCACGTCCAAATGGCTACAGATTCCTTGCTACAACAGGTCCCATCCGCAGAGATCGTGATCCTTGGCGATTTTAACGCCCACCATACCGAATGTCTCGGTTCACGTTTAACCGATCATGCGGGGAGATCTGTTTATGACTTTGCCTTGGCATATGGTCTGACACAACTGGTTACTTCGCCTACGCGGATTCCAGATGTGGAGGATCATACACCTTCCCTGTTGGACCTTCTGCTGACCTCTCATCCAGACGTATATCAGGTTTCTGTCGATGCCCCTCGCGGCTCTTCGGACCACTGTCTGATCCGGAGTATGGTGCCACTCACGCTCCCTTCGCGGTTGCGTTCTGCAGGTTGCCGCCGTGTTTGGCATTACAGGTCGGCGGATTGGGACGAAATGCGGTCTTTCTTTGCATCCTACCCATGGGGGCGAGTTTGCTTCTCGCCGGATGATCCCAGCGCTGTTGCTGACTCTGTCACTGATGTGGTGCTACAGGGAATGGAACTATTTATTCCATCATCTGTGGTACCCATCGGAGGCAGATCTCAGCCTTGGTTTGGTCGCTCCTGTAAAACTGCATTACGCAGTAAGCAGGAGTGTTATCAAGCCTGGGCTGCGGCTTCGGCGACTCGGGATGTAAACACCAGCATACTTAAAAAGAAGTATAACTTCGCCTCCAGGTCCTTCAAAAGAGTTATTGCCAAGGCAAAGTCGGAGCACATAGGCAGAATTGGCGAGAAACTAGTTCGCCTTCATTCGGAAACCCGTGCATTCTGGTCTCTCGCCAAGGCTGTGCAAGGGAATATCTGTAAGCCATCACTACCATCTCTGCACAGGGAGGATGACTCACTGGCCCATGACGCAAAAGACAAAGCCGACCTTTTAGGCTCCCTTTTTGCTTCCAACTCGACTCTTGATGACAGGGGGAAAACACCGCCGACCACATCGTGGTGTGAGTGCTCTATGCCGGATGTGCTGTTCTCACAGCGCTCGGTTCGCAAAGCACTTCTCTCGCTGGACATCCAGAAGTCGAGTGGGCCTGACGGAATCCCCCCAATTGTGCTGAGGACGTGTGCTCCGGAGTTGGCACCGGTCCTAACGCGTCTTTTTCGGTACTCCTACTCCCAAGGCGTAGTCCCGAATTCATGGAAGACAGCTTTTGTCCACCCGATCCCTAAAAAAGGCGACCGCTCAGACCCGTCCAACTATAGGCCTATCGCGATCACCTCCTTGTTCTCCAAAATAATGGAATCCATTATCAACTGCCAGCTCATCCGGTACCTTGAGGATCACCAGCTGATTAGTGACCGCCAATACGGTTTTCGTGGGGGTCGATCAGCTGGTGATCTTCTGGTCTACCTGACCCATAGATGGGCGGAGGCAGTAGAGTCCAAGGGGGAGGCGTTGGCCGTTAGTCTGGACATTGCGAAGGCCTTCGATCGGGTTTGGCACAAAGCGCTTCTCTCGAAGCTCCCTTCCTATGGGCTTCCCGAGAAATTGTGCAATTGGATCACCAGCTTCCTTGCAGATCGGAGCATCAAGGTTGTTGTAGACGGTGCATGTTCTGACTACAAGCCTATTAACGCTGGTGTTCCACAAGGCTGTGTGCTATCACCAACGCTGTTTCTTCTGCATATCAATGATATGTTGCTAACTGGTAACATTCATTGCTATGCGGATGACAGCACTGGTGATGCTCTATACACCGGCCGTGCTAATATTTCTCGGGAAAACGTCTCCGAGTACCGGAACAAACTTGTGTCTGAAGTCGAGTCTTTGCTGGACAAAGTCTCGAACAGGGGGCGACTAAATCTAGTCCAGTTTAATCCTCAGAAGACACAAGTTTGCGCGTTTACCGCTAAAAAGAACCCCTTTGTCGTATCTCCTCAGTTTCAAGGCACTCCCCTGGTTGCCTCAGCCAGTATCGGAATCCTCGGCGTCGACATATCGAGTGACGTGCAGTTTCGT
Source organism: Parnassius glacialis (assembly GCA_033319125.1). Taxonomy (NCBI): domain Eukaryota; kingdom Metazoa; phylum Arthropoda; class Insecta; order Lepidoptera; family Papilionidae; genus Parnassius; species Parnassius glacialis. Next base: position 25,933,338 of record JAVANC010000005.1, on the reverse strand, counting down.
GGTCATTTGGAAGAGAAGGCCAAATTGGCCTCTAAAAAGCTTGGCGTGCTCAGCAGAGCGGGACAGTATTTCATGCCGGCACACCGCCTGCAACTTTACAAGGCGCAGGTTCGGCCTCACATGGAATACTGTTCCCACCTCTGGGCAGGGGCTCCCCAGTGCCAGCTCCATCCACTTGACCGCATCCAGCGCAGAGCGGCTCGAATCGTCGACGACCGAGTTCTTTCCGATCGGCTCGACTCATTGGCGCTGCGAAGAGATGTTGCATCTCTTTGCATTTTCTTTCGCATCTACCATGGGGAGTGCTCTGAGGAATTGTTCGGATTAATCCCAGCCGCCAAATTTCACGAACGCACATCGCGGCAGAACTCCCGATACCATCCACACCATCTGGATGATTGGCGGTCCACCACTGTGCGATTTAGAAGATGTTTTCTTCCTCGCACGACTTCCTTGTGGAATCGATTACCATCAGCGATTTTTCCGGACCGATACGACTTAGGGACCTTCAAGAAAAGAGCGTACTCCTTTTTAAAAGGCCGGCAACGCATCTGCAATTCCCTCCCTGGTGTTGCAGTTGTTCATGGGCGGCGGTAGTCACTTACCATCAGGTGAGCCGCATGCTCGTTTGCCCCCTCTACTATAAAAAAAAAAAACTGTAATGCCATTAAACAAAAACAATCCAAACTCATTTTAAAATATGATTTTTTTTATAGAATAGGGGGCAAACGAGCATGCGGCTCACCTGATGGTAAGTGACTACCGCCGCCCATGAACAACCGCAACACCAGGGGAATTGCAGATGCGTTGCCAGCATTTTAGAAAGGTGTAAGCTCTTTTCTTGAAGGTTCCTAAGTCGTATCGTTTCGGAAAATTCACTGGTGGTAATTGATTCCACAAGGAAGTAGTGCGAGGGAGAAAACTTCTTCTAAATCGCACAGTCGTGGACCGCCAATCATCCAGATGGTATGGATGGTAACGCGAGTTTTGTCGCAATGTGCGATGGTGAAATTGAGCGGTTGGAATTAGTCCGAACAATTCCTTAGAGCACTCCCCGTGATAGATGCGATAAAATACGCAAAGAGATGCAACATATCTACGCAGTGCCAGTGTATCGAGCCGATCAGAAAGAACTCGGTCGTCGACGATTCGAACCGCTCTGCGCTGGATGCGGTCAAGTGGAAGGAGCTGGCACTAGGTTGCCCCGGCCCAGAGATGAGAACAGTATTCCATGTGGGGCCGAAATTGCGCTTTGTAAAGTTGCAAGCGATGTGCCGGCATGAAATACTGTCTCGCTCTGCTGAGCACGCCAAGCTTTTTAGAGGCCAATTTGGCCTTCCTTTCCAAGTGACCACGAAACTGCACACTATTAGATATGTCGACGCCAAGGATTCCGATACTGGCTGAGGCAGCAAGGGGAGTGCCTTGAAACAGAGTAGATACGACAAAGGGGTTCTTTTTAGCGGTAAACGCACAAACTTGTGTCTTCTGGGGATTGAACTGGACTAAATTTAGTCGGCTCCAATACGAGACTTTGTTAAGCAAAGACTCGACTTCAGAGACAAGTTTGTCCCGGTACTCGACGACGTTTTCTCGAGAAATATTGACACGGCCGGTATATAAGGCATCACCAGTGCTCTCGTCTGCATAGCAATGAATGCTACCAGTTAGCAACATATAATTGATATGTAGGAGAAACCGCGTTGGTGATAGCACGCAGCCTTGTGGAACACCAGCGTTGATAGGCTTGAAATCAGAGCATGCACCGTCTACTACGACGTTGATGCTCCGATCAGCAAGGAAACTGGTGATTGATTTGCACAATTTGCACAATTTGAATTATCAATGACATAAAATAAAAAAGATCGGTTTCGTGGCGCAGTGGCTTAGCAATGAGTTGCTGCGCTGGGGGCCGCGGGTTCGAATCCCGCACGGAACAAGTAATTGTATGGCCTACAAATAATTGTTCCGGGTCTGGATGTTTGTCCTTGTGCAATGTGTGTTTGTAAACTGCCTCTACGATACAGGAGAAAATCCTAGTTTAGGGGTATCGTTTTTTAAATAAAAAAAAAGATGATGAACACGTGGTTATTAGATAATACTTCTACATCTTATAAGAGTTTATGGAGAAAAAATATTAAATAAAATAAAATAAATAAGTAAAGTAATAGTTATATTTAGTGGTTACATTTATTAAATAAATAATCGAAACAAATTATTGAATATTAAAACAAAATTATCATAAAAAATTTAAATCAAAAAAATAAAAATTAAAAAATTAATATATTATTGAAATAATAATTTAATTAAAAATTATGATGACAATATTGATTAAAGCTTTATACTTGTCAAAGATATAGATTATTTAATAAATATATTAAAGACTTTTTTTATAGAATAAGGGTGACAAGCGAGTATAGCATCTGATAGTAAAAGGATGCTGTGGGCCATACACATCTTAATTTATCCTCAACTAAAAATCGAAATGCAGATACCTCGTCACCAATGAGGACTGAGATAGAATGCCACGTTTCCAGTAAAAAGCGCCTCCAGTTCTCTACATTTACCATATAAAACACAGTAGCATTAAGTTGCTATTTGATGCTGGTATTCTATGAGAGAGTAAGCCTACCCCTATTAAGCCAACCCACTCGTGCTACAACCATAATACAGCTGCAGTGTGACTCAATCACGTGAAAAAGTTCACCTAATGAAGCATTGCAGCCTATTGACCAGCAATCAATTTCAATAAAGAAAGGTTTGTTGAACTCCGAAGACTCAAACTAAATGGCTTGTCAGTATTATATTGATGCTCTTACCCTTCTAACCAAAACACAGCTATTGGAGTACAGCTGCTTGTCGGCAGATAAAACTAAGGGGTACCAACTCTTTTACTAAGGAATCCAACCACTCAGTGTCTATTCATTAACAATAATAAATCAAGAGTCGGCATACTAAGTCATGATGTTCTCATTGAATCCCGTCCTCAATGTAAATTACTATCAAATTAAAACGATTTCTCTCAATACTCTTCTCATTGCGGGAATTTCTAAATCTAAATATATAATCTCTATTGGCATTTCAGTATAATAGACAGCCATTTCTACTATTCTTATAACTGTTAGATCACCTAAATTATTTATTTCCTACAATGTATAAACGTTGAACTCTAAAATCAGGCTTAAGCTTGCTCAAAGTTTCCGCTTAATGGCTTTGCGAGGCTGCAGAAACTAGACAACTGAAAAACTAACTTCAACCGCCCTTGTTTATTCCGCGTAATTAACAAACGAAAAACTAATTTATATAAAACGAAAAGTAATTGAGTTTTTCTTTTGTTTTTGTATATAATTTAACTTAATTGTACTCTCTTGTCTTTATTAATCTGCACACTGCGCTTAGCAGGTGGATCGGCGATCGCATTACGCCAGTCTTAGTACTTTTACCATTACAGCCTATCAAAAGTCCACCGCTGAACATAGTCCTCCCATAGGTTGCCTCATGGGAAGGATATTTGCTTTAGTAACCATCAAGCGTTACTTTTGCGGAAATACAATATATTAAAAATGTTCTTACTAACAAGCTGTTACCAGGAAGATGCTGCTACCCCATTTCCTGGTTCAGTTGCCCTCTGTGGCCTCTTACAACATGCGGCGGATGATACGGGGTAGTGGATATACTCACACCGCCACATGGTCAGGGTAAAGATGAAGAAGTCAAATAATTACATTTCACACAATTTATTTCTTAAATAGTAGGTAGTTAGTAGTATCATATGATATGTAGTATTTTGACATATTTCCGTCAAATGCGTAACTAAGTTCGAAAGCAATCATCAGTCATAAATTTGGAAAAATTTGACTCGATAATTTCTTATACCGATGTATGAATAAAGCATAGTACGCACAAATTGTCAAAATTGAGCATTTTTTCTCTATATTATAAAGACGGCTCCGTTGCGCAGTGGCTTAGCAATAAGTTGCTGCGTTGGGGGACGCGGGTTCGAATCCCGCACGGAACAAGTATTTGTATGGCCTGCAAATAATTTTTCCAGCTCTGGATGTTTGTCCTTGTGCAATTTATGTTTGTAAACTGTCTCCACGATACAGGAGAAAATCCTAGTGTGGGGTTAACGTTTAAAAAATAAAACCAAACAAATTGCATTATCATGTTTCAATGATATTATATTCACCTAAAGTCTGTTAAGGTTTTTGTTAGGCGGGCGCATTATTGTGTCAGAAATGTGATAAGACTATCTGTTTTATTCGGATAGTATATGTTGATTTTGTTTATTAAAATGGTAAGTTTCTGATTAGAGATTAGACTAAAACGCTATATTCGAGTGAAACGGTAACGGTATAATAACGTCATAACCAACTATTGGTGTAACGATAGTCATTCGTAAAATAGCGCAACGGATTAATAAACTTAAGAAGAAAAAGTCCGACCAATTAGCTCGGTCCATGAGGTAAATGAAATAGATGAAATCCAGGAGGCCAACTGCTTGTTTATGGCATTCTCTGAAAGAGGCCTATTAGAATCTTCAACGTGGGGCTTAGATCAGTGTTAAGTTGAAAGGTTGAATTGCGTATTTAATAAATAAACTATAAGTTTTGTTTATAAATAATAATTAAAAAGTGTAAATAATTTTGGCGATATTTTAGAAAGTTATTTCATTTTAAAGTATTAGTCGCCTAATGTTCTAAATTTGACCGTATTACATTGAATTTTTACGTACAACTTTAATATTTGTATAATATTAAGCGAGCTGTACTTCATCTTCAACTGCACATTGATTAATAAAATACATATATCTAATATACATAAATTATAAATTAAAAATTTTGTACAACCGAATTTAATATAAATTATTAAGAATAACTCAAAAACTTTTGGTCAGAGCTTTATTAAATTTATATGGGACCATATGTAAAGCACCGAAATCGGTTCACCCAGTAAAAAGTTATGAGGTAATACACAAAAAAAAAACATACAGTCCAATTGGGTACCGTCTTCTTTTTGAAGTCGGTAGAAAATATAGAAATATTGCTTTTTTGCCATAACTTACTCCACACCATAGACTTAGATATATTCTAAGACTATGCTTCACATATTGGAAAAGGATCATTTAAAATCACACAAAGTTCACAGTCAATCTGTCAGTAATTATTGTTTGTAACAGCAGTAATCTATACACGACCGGACTTGCGCTTTATATAAGGTAAGAAGCTACCCGATGTGAAGTACCGCAGTACCCTTGCAAGGACACCAAGTTTCCTTGCGGCTGCTTTGGCTTTATACTCAATGAACCACCCATTGTTGAGATTCGGAGAAAATTCAACCCCTAACAACTGAAGGTGGTCAGTGTGCTCCAACAATACATTCCGTAATGTAGGAGCAAAGGTGAGCGGGCTCTTTTTAACGGTAAAAGTACACGCTTGAGTGTTGGAGGCGTTAAATCTCACGAGATTGGCTTGGCATCGCCCCATTCGGAAACTTCCCGTAGTGTGAGATTCACACGCTTAACCATATCCTCTCTTTCTGACTGGATTTGATCCCGACTGGCCAGGGCACTTGGTTGGTATCCCTCCACAACTGTGCTGTGATTTGCATACCCCCATGGGTATCTATCTATATGGTCTGGTGTAGACGAGACCGAGCGGGCATGCCAGGGAGTCGGTGTCATCCTTTCAGAAAGAATGGATCAATGTGTGAAAGAGTATGAATGTGTAAGCCCAAGGCTGCTGTGGATACGAATGAAAGTGGGCTTAAAGAAGTTGTTTGTGCTTGGGGTGTACGCCCCAGATATGTCTAAGCCCACTTATATCCGCGAGCAGTTTTGTGACATGGTAAGGCTGATACCAGGAATGAACAGATCATTTATACGAAGCAGGAAGAGAGTTGCGGAGAGGACAGACCCCTGAGGAAACCGGCGTTAGTCGCCACAGTATCGGATGAGCAGCCATCGACGACGACCCGGAGAGACCTTTTATTCAAAAAGTCCATCACCCAGAAAATCAGGCAAGGGAATAAGCCGTACGCTGAAAGCTTGCCCAATATACTAGCGTGCCAAACCTTGTCAAAGGCCTTTGTTACATCGAGGAAAACAGTAAGTGCTTCACACCTGTTCTTGAGGGCTTCGCACCATATGTGAGTAGTATACGAACTTCTAGGACCCCAGTTGATCGATTTCGGCGAAACCCGTACTAGCGATCACTAAAGAAACCATTTTGCTCTAGGAAAGCCATGAGGTGGGAGTTCAATATACTAATCTTGCAGAGTATAGAGTTTTTTTTTAATGGAGAGGGGGCAAACGAGCATGCGGCTCACCTGATGGTGTGTGACTATCGCCGCCCATGAACAACTGCAACACCAGGAGAATCAGCGGAACCGCAGATGCGTTGCCGGCCTTTTAAAAAGGAGTAGGCTCTTTTCTTGAAGATCCCTAAGTCGTATCGGTGCGGAAAATCGCTGATGGTAATCGATTCCACAAGGAAGTCGCGCGAGGAATAAAACATCTAAATCGCACAGTGGTGGACCGCTAATCATCCAAATGGTGTGGATGGTATCGGGAGTTCTGCCGCGATGTGCGTTTGTGAAATTTAGCGGCTGGGATTAATCCTAACAATTTCTCAGAGCACTCCCCGTGGTAGATGCGAAAAAAATGCAAAGTGATGCAACATCTCTTTGCAGTGCTATTTAAACGAGCCGATCGGAAAGGACTCGATCGGAAACGATTCGAGCCGCTCTGCGCTGGATGCGGTCGAATGGAAGGAGCTCGCACTGGAGAGCCCCTGCCCAGAGATGGGAACAGTATTCCATGTGAGGCCGAAACTGCGCCTTGTAAAGTTGCAGGCGGTGTGTCGGCATGAAATACTGTCCCGCTCTGCTGAGCATGTCAAGCTTTTCAGAGGGCAATTTGGCCTTCTCTTCCAAGTGACCACGAAACTGCACGTCACTCGATAAGTAAACTCCGAGGATTCTGTTACTGGCTGAGGCAAAAAAAAGAATGCCTTGAACCTGAGGAGATACGACAAATGGGTTCTTTTTGGTGGTAAACGCGCAAACTTGTATCTTCTGAGGATTAAACTGGACTAGATTTAGCCGCCCCCAATCCGAGACTTTGTTCAGCAAAGACTCGACTTCAGACACAAGTTTGTTTCGGTACTCGGCGAAGTTTTCCCGAGAAATATTGGCACTGCCGGTGTATAGAGCATCACCAGTGCTGTCATCTGCATAGCAATGAATGTTACCAGTTAGCAACATATCATTGATATGCAGAAGAAACAGCGTTGGTGATAGCATACAGCCTTGTGGAACACTAGTGTTAATAGGCTTGTAGTCGGAGCATGCAACGTCTACAACGACCTTGATGCACCGATCTGCAAAGAAACTGGTGATCCAATTGCATAATTTCTCGGGAAGCCCATAGGAAAGGAGCTTCGAAAAAAGCGCTTTGTGCCAAACCCGATCAAAGGCCTTTGCAATGTCTAAACTAACGGACAACGCTTCCCCCTTGGACTCTACTGCCTCTGCCCATCTATGGGTCATATGGACTAGAAGATCACTAGCTGATTGACCCCGACGAAAAACATATTGGCGCTGACTAATCAGCTGGTGATCCTCAAGGTACCGCATGAGCTGGCAGTTAATAATGGATTCCATTATTTTGGAGAACAAGGAGGCGATGGCGATAGGCCCATAGTTGGACGGGTCTGAGCGGTCGCCTTCTTTAGGAATCGGGTGGACAAATTCTGTCTTCCATGAATTCGGGACTACGCCATGGGAGTAAGAGTACCGGAAAAGACGCGTTAGGACCGGTGTCAACTCCAAAACACACGTCCTCAGCATAATTGAGGGGATTCCGTGAGGCTTTTTCAACTTCTGGATGTCCAGCGAGAGGACTGCTTTGCGAACCGAGCGCTGTGAAAACAGCACATCTGGCATGGAGCACTCACACCACGGGATGGTCGGCGGTATTTTCCCCCCTTCATTAAGAGTCGAGTTGGAAGCAAAAAGGGAGCCTAAAAGATCGGCTTTGTCTTTTGCGGTTTGGGCCAGTGAGTCGTGCTCCCTGTGCAGGGATGGTAGTGATGGCTTACAGAAATTCCCTTGGACAGCCTTGGAGAGAGACAAGAATGCACGGGTTTCCGAAGGAAGGCGAACTAGTTTCTTGCCAATGTGCTCTGACTTTGCCTTTGCAATAACTGTTGTGAAGGACCTAGAGGCGAAGTTATACTTCTTTTTAAGTGTGCTGGTGTTTACATCCCGATTCACCGAAGCCGCAGCCCAGGTTTGATAACACTCCTTCTTACTGCGTAATGCAGTCTTACAGGAGCGACCACCCCAAGACTGAGATCTGTTTTCGAAGGGTACCACAGATGATGGAATAAATGGTTTACTTACGTGTAGCACCACATCACTGACAGAGTCAGCAACGGCGCTGGGATCATCCGGCGAGAAGCCAACCCGTCCCCATGGGTAGGATGCAAAGAAAGACTGCGTTCCGTCCCAATCCGCCGACCTGTAATGCCAAACACGGCGGCAACCTGCAGAACGCAACCACGAGGGGAGCGTGAGTGGCACTTCACTCCGGATCAGCCAATGGTCCGAAGTGCCAAGAGGGGTATCGACGGAAACCTGATATCCGTCCGGATGAGTGGTCAGCAGAAGGTCCAACAGGGAAGGTGTATGATCCTCAACATCTGGAATCCGCGTAGGCGAAGTAACCAGTTGTGTCAGACCATATGCCAAGGCAAAACCATAAACATATCTCCCCGCATGATCGGTCAAACTTAAACCGAGCCATTCGGCGTGGTGGGCGTTAAAATCGTCAAGGGTCACGATCCCTGCGGATGGAACCTGTTGTAGCAAGGAATCTGTAGCCATTTGGACGTGGTCGATGAGTCGATCTGTTTCGGCATTACCGCTATGGAACCTATAGAGGAACCTGTAGACGCGCGGGTGGTTGTCGCTGTCTACGCGTAGCCAAAGGGTGGACAGATCCGAACCTTCAAGACTGCCGAGGCGTCGAGAACAGATGTCCTCTCTGACATACACGCAAACTTCAGCCCGAGGCACAAAGGAGAGCTCCAATTTGTACCCCGGGTAGGAGAGATACAAAGTATCAGCCGAATAGAACACCTGCGTCTCGGTCAGAAAGAGCAAGGCCGGCTTCGCCGTCTCGAGATGGTAGTGGATGGCGTTTAGGTTCGAGTGAAGTCCCCTGGTGTTGCAGAAATTTACGGATAGCGTGGCAGGGGTCGCCTTGGTATTGTTGCTCAATTTGCCCCGAGCAGTTATGTTTTTGAGCGGAATTTTGCTCCCCCCCCCCCACCCCAGAATAAGCAAGGCAGCCTGAGCTCCTAAGCTCAGGAGTGGAATAACATGGTCGTGGATGCTCCGCGAGCGATTCTCCAGGGGTGCTGGTACCCACCTTGGGTAGTCTTTCGTGTTATTCCGCTATCAAGTTGATAGGGGGGAGGGGGGTGGAATTGGGCCTCCGGCCACTTGCACTCACCAGACGAAACGCAGAAGCAGAGCTTCTACTTCACGCCGGTATTCTGTGAGGTTGTGGTACCAACCCGGCTCGAGCCGGCCCATACCTGCAACAGCAAAAACTGCCGCGTGGCTCTACCACCGCTGTAATTGCAATTGGCCGATAGTTGGCAGGGTCAGTACAGCTACCTTTTTTAGGCACAGGCTGCACATTGGCTAGTTTCCAAGATTTGGACACTATTCCAGTCCTGACTGAGAGGCGGGACAAGCGTGTCAACAAAGGAGACAACTAAGGTGCACAGACCTTTAGAACTATAGCTGGTATTCCATCGAGTCCACTAGCTTTGTTCAGGTTTAGACTTCGTAAGGTTTTAATAACCTCCTTGTTGGTGATACGGACGTCTGACATAGAGGCACCGCAGTGGGGTAATTGAGATGGTACGCTGTTGCTACTGTCCAGACGCAAATTGCAAGCAAAAAGAGAATAGCAAATAAGCCCGCTTCCTCCTTGGGCGCATGCGCCAATGAGCTATCGAAGGTTTTACCAGCGAAGACAGTGTATACTTACAGAAGTTTATCTCGACCGCTTTGGCGAGAATCTCTACTGCCAGATGTTTTGACAGAGAGCTTTGTACCGATGCGTTTAATGTGGTCGAAACTGGCTTGGCGTAGTACCTTTTTTCAGGACTTGGCGTTTTGGTTAAAGGCTCTCTTCTTAAGGTTAACATCCGGGGCTTTGCGGTCTCGCTCATCGACCCAGAATAAGTACGCCATACGCTTGTGCTTTTCAGCACGAGTGCACTCGGCGTCGTACTATGGACGACCTTTACCACCAATGGGCATGTCAGCAAAGAGTTGAAATACTCCATCGCTTGAAGTATTACATCGGTTATAGAATCCGCGTAGCTCGACGGGTCGTCAGACAAGAAGCAGACCTGCCGTTAAGGATAAAATGCAAAGAAATGCCGCATCTCATCTCAGTCTCTGCTGACTTGTATCGCCACTCTTGCCGCACTCCGTGGAAATCGTAGTTAGGTGGCGTATTCAACGTGGTAGAGCCATGCTGCAGCTATATTAGTAGTATAGTTGTAGCACAAATGGGTCGGCTCGACCGGGGAAGGACCACACTCTCACAGAATACCAGCGTGAAATAGCAGCTTGACGCTGCTGTTTCGTATGGTGAGTGTAGAGCAGCGGTTCCCGAAAGATGGTCCGGGGAACCCTGGGTTCAGTGGAAAGGCCGCAAGGGTTCCGTAAAAAATATCTACACTACTACTACTACTACACTCTAGAGAACCGGAGACCATTTTTACTGGAAATGAGGCATTCCATCTTAGTCCTCACGGGTGACAACGCATCTGCATTTAGATTTGTAATAGAGGATAGATGTAGAAGTCTATGGGCCACAGCAACCACTTACCAACAGGTGGACTGTGTGCTCGTTTGTAACCCTAATTCTATAAAAAAACATGAAGCAACATGACATCACGAAAATCAATTATTTCATAACTACTGCAATATAGTTAATACAATAATAACAAAAAACGAGTTTAAAATGTATCCATATAGTACTAATATTATTTATTTCCTAATTAATTTAGGCGTGAGTAGGGCAGAAGCGGAACCAAAATACCTATAAACGTATTTTCGTAATTCTAATTACTTTCACAATTACAATCACGTAATATTGCACTCTGCAGTAAATCAATGTCCTTGATTGATATCAATTATTATGTTTCTACTGTAGCAATAGCATCAAACGCCAGTAATATACATCTTGCCTGTTGTTTATTGAGGTCACGATTTATAAACTAATTTTAATTAAATGGCTTCCTTTCTGAATATGATCTCAAGGATTACATAATAAAATAGCAAAACAATATGTTGGAGAGAATATTTTGTTGCATTCGTGTTACGTTATGTTACGTTTTCGAAACTAATTTAAAAAATCACTTTTTTGTCTAATCTGGTTTTTAATCATAATCATAATCTTGTCGTTGCACTTCTTACGATGCTGACGTGTGTTCGATCTTTTGAAATATTTAATTTATTTGAATACGCAAATATCGCTACTAAACCAAGTAAATACAGTGCTGTTTGTTATCAGTCCCTTGTAGTTATTCAGTGTTTTCAATAGTCACAGCCAGGTATACGAGTACGTGAAAGTTAAAGTAAAAAGAAAATTATTCAAAAGCTCAGAAAGGGATAGGGTTTATATACATAAGCAGTCAGCATGAATAATCATTTCGTTCAAAATATTCCACGGTACAACTGCTCTGCTAACATTTGAATAAATGTTTAACTGTCCGCAATTCTAAATGTCCTCTTCGAAATTGACAAAGTGGCACAGCTGTTGTTGAAACAATCGTCACAAGATAATTCAAAAAAGGTGTTTCAAATAAGTAAATTAAAACAAAAAGTCCATAATTACCAGTATAAAATCCCGCTGCCGGAGTTTTTACACCTGATGTGTGGCTTACGGCGCTACGTGTGAACGAACCGTTTACTGGGTATGATCGAAAGAAAGCGCCTATATTATATTGCAAGCTCCCAAAGCGACAGAGTTGCGTCCAACGTTCTGCCTCTTGCCAATATATATACCGGGCTGTCAATCGTGTTGTCATTTTCCGAAATTTGTTCCTCTTATTAAACAGCTTGTAAAAGTTCATTACTAAACAAATTCCTCTCCTATTGTGGAGAAGATCTGCAATCATCGTCACGCTTAGCTGACGGATTAGAGACCACGTAACTAAAGGGTTCACACCTTTGATGCTGCTTCCCGCCACTGGTATATTTAACCGCGTGGCGGTTAAGTAAATGATTCTACCGCCATCTATCGGAAGTGTGTTTGAATTTATTATGCTATTTCGCATAATCGCTTCTTATATCATCCATGGAATGAAATGGGATGATAGATTCCCTGAAGCTAACCTCACACGGGCAACCAAGTCAACAATCATGGTACATTTAAAGTTTTTTTTTTATATTAATTATATGATAAATAAAAATATTAACTAAAATATTGTCATGTATTTCACAGTTTAAAAATTATTAATAGTAAAAAGATTATTATTTATTATTTTTCACTAAGGTGCTTATAATTTATTTAATTAGGACTACAATTTTTGAGTTATTTATTACTAGCTATTCCAAAATAGAATTACAAATAAAACTCTAAGGTGTATAGCAATTTCTTATAAATTTCGAATGATTGTGGCCTTCGTTTACAGTCATAAGCTAAGTAACTGAAACTGCACTTTTCAAAAATCGGCGAACGAACACTACCATCCAAGAAAACAAAATATTCCAAATTAAAATCACCTGAAAAGTGACTAATAGACAATTACGATTACCTATCTTCTTTTTCTTGTTATTTGTAAATATTTCATAAAGAATAATATATATAAGGTTTAATAAATTACACCCAAAATATTTCAATGGTACTCTTTTTTTAAATAGATCTTATCTTTAGTTAGTGTATGCAGTAAATAAGCCGAGCAGCGCTGTTTTATGGACTCATGGAATCCAGCGCGCGCGACTCGTATTTTAAAATAGACATACCTATATTTTTGATTATCAGATTTAAAGGTAACATCACTACATTTTAATCCGAGCTTATATCAGTTCATTACTAAATTACTAGCCACCTCCTAACTGGTTGAGCCATAGTTGAGCTTAGCGTGCACAAACGTACAAACATACATGTAAAAAAGGTTTATATTTCTGGTCGGCTATACATATGTATAGCCGACCAGAATCGAACCTAAACCTTTGGATTGTTAGGTTTCAGTTCAATTTTAAAAACAGAGTAATGAATTCCCCTTGCACAATTTACTCTGAAACTGTAATCCCGAATACGTAATCAAGGATACGTATGATTTCTGAATAATTTTATATATAAATAAGTCCGACGCCACACAATTACACAATTCACCACTGGTAACTGGGGTAGACAAATCATTTAATTACATTACATTGATATGCTAAAACCCTCTTAGAAATGAGAGAGAGCCTGTGCCCAGAAGTAGGAGGTATATTATAGGCCTAGTAGACTATTACTTTACTTTTTTTACTTTACATCGAGCTCTGAAACCTTTTACAGTATTTTTTTAACCTAAACGTTTAATACTATAACAATTTCAAAATACATGATAATACTAGCTGTTCCCCGCTACTACATCCGAGTGGATTTTTTTTGCGCGAAACCCTAAACTAAAAGTAGCCTAAGTTATTATTTTTAACATCAGCTAAGTGCCAGTGAAAGTCCCATCCAAATCGGTTCACAGGTTTTTGCGTGATTGGTGTTCACGCTAAAATAGCTCGCAGATGAGAGATTTTTTCAAACTTATAATTTTTATCGTTATATTTTAGCCTATTTACGAAATATTTTTATGAAATATAGCTTATGTATTATTCCGATGTAGGTATAAGCTATATTATTATAAAATTTAATTAAAATACTTTCAGTAGTTTTTGCGTGAAAGAATAAAAAACATCCATACATCCTCACAAACTTTCACATTTATAAAATTATATTATAAAATAGGATGAGTGATGGGATAAAATAATAACATCAATCAAAGTTAATTAAAGTCCTCGCATAAGTTTTACTAATATAGAACCGTGGTTGATATACTTTAAAATTACATCTTTTACAGTCCACTGCTAGACATAGACCTCTAGGCGCGCCTTTGAGCCCGATGATGGCTTTTCGTTGTGTTATCATAAACTAATTTCTCCATTTAAGTACCTTCTTTACTTTTTAACTTACTTTCGGCCATTCAAATCTTCAGCTAAGTAGCTTAAATAATATGATTACGTCTCTTATTTTCCGTCACGCTAAATTAGAAAACAGAAAAGTAATAATTGTTTCTTAGAAAAATATATTAATAAGAACATACAAAACGCCTTGACAATATCAAAGATATGATTCGGACTAAGGGAACTATAATGAATCCAGATAGGAGATGTAATAGCATTTCCCCTGCTGTCACAGTAGTATTTCCAATAATATTGTGGAACGGCGGCAATTGTGGTGTAGTACCTGAAACATTTGATAAAGGTTGAATTTTAAAGAAATATATTACAAAACTGTGATTTAAACAGGTAATACACATACCAACTACACTAATATATTATAAAGGCAACTTATACAACAGACTTTTTCGAACCTTATACATTTTGTTTAATTAGAGCACGACACCACAAACCCTATGCAATATAATTGTTATTCACCAATTGTTATATTCTTTAGTCTATGAACTTATGATCCATGCTTGACCAATGGGTATCTTTAATATATGTGAGCCTAAAAATGACATCACCATTCATGTTCTGTAATTTTTTTTTTATTGTGTAATTTCTATGAAATACTTATTTTTTTTATAGGATAAGGGTGACAAACGAGCACACAGTCCACCTGATGGTAAGTGGTTGCTGCGGCCCATAGACATCTACATCTATCCTCGTTTGCGAATCAAAATGCAGATGCGTTGTCACCCGTGAGGACTAAGATGGAATGCCTCATTTCCAGTAAAAAGGGCCTCCGGCCACTTGCACTCACCAAGCGAAACGCAGAGGTAAACCTCTACTTCACGCTGGTATTCTGTGAGGTCGTGGTACCACCCCGGTTCGAGCCAGCCCATCCGTGCGACAGTAAAAGCTGCCGCGTGGCTCTACCACTGTTAAACCACTTATTAACTTATTTCAACATTTGACCATTGTGAGAGAGCGGAACCTGTACTAGGATACCCTGTGTTACAGTGTTCCGACCCTCACACTTCAAATATTCACTTCACAAGCGTATCACAAGTCCACTGCTGAAAATAGTAATCCACCATAGATTGCCACAAAGTACGGTCTTGAGCCACCTGCATCCATAGAGCCGATCGGTTATTCGAACTATATGGTCGACCCATTGCCATTTCAGCTTACTGATCCGCGAGGCTATGTCAGTTACTTTTATTCGTCTGCAGATATCATTGTTACAATTTTTTTTCAAGGACCACGTACCGGTCTGATTCCGTAAGTACATAACTGGTAAAAAACACTGGTAGTACTTACCGGATATTAAATTTAGTCGCAGGTACACTTAGTCTTCAAAAAGTTCGGAAGTAGTGTTCCCAACATCTACCGGTATAGGTAGGTATACATAAGTGTATTGGACGTTAGACATAATTTTTGTTCATGTTCCACCTAAGAACTACTTGTTAAAAATACAATTGGGATCGTTGAGCATAATGCGAAGGTCCTCCAGGGTTTTACTATAATATGCACCACCTCCGACTGTCCAATAGAACAACTTTCTCCTAATCTTAAGGCTGTCTGGAAGAGTTATTAATGTATCTACCTCTTAAGTTTTGCTCCTTGTAATTTGTTCTTTTTTGTTGTTTTTTGTGGTGTACAATAAAGTATAAATAATATATATATATATATATATATATATATATATATATATATATATATATATATGTGTATGTGTGAGTGTGTGTGTGTGTGTGTGTATACATTAAGCTATGTATTGTAGAATTTTTCTGTCACTGCTTAAAATACATTTTATAATCCACATTATTTTCATCATGAAACATTCTTAAAAACTCTATGAGACCGATATTTCTTTATCTATCGTATGCCATTAATTTTCATGAAATCTCCCTCAGTCGACTTTTACGACACCCACGGGACGAAATAGGGTGATCGATTCCTACTACCTCAAACTGTCTGTATGCAATATTGAAAGCCATGTCTCATTGAAATAAAAAGATATATAATATTGTCGGTATCATCTATTTTCCCTAAAGAGGATATGAAATCAATATTTTTATTTTTATTTTTATTTTTCTTATATTCCATAATGACCGCCTTCTAGCTGTTTCATCTAAGGAATCTAGTCACTGGTTAAACACCTTACCATCAAGTAATCTCGGCACATTGATTGATTTTTTTATAGGATAGGGTGACAAACGAGCACGCAGTCCACCTGATGTTAAGTGGTTGTTGTGACCCATAGATATCTATATTAATCCTCAATAAAGAATCAAAATGCAGATGCGTCGTCACTCGTGAGGACTGATGGAATGCCTCTTTTCCAGTAAATGGGTCTCCGGTTCTCTACACTCATAATACGAAACACAGCAGTGTCAAACTGTCATTTTACGCTGTTATTCTGTGTTGTTGATGTTGAGGGGGAAAGCTTACGCATCGCCCTAGGAATTTGTCTTGGAACGGAAATTTGTCAACCACATCAGTGCCCCTGTGGTAGCAGCGTCAATGAGCTTGGGCTTCACGGACTTTAATGTAAGAAAAGTGCAAGTAGGATTTGCCGTCATGGTACTTTAAATGATGTCATCCGAAGAGCTCATGTCTCTATAAATGTCCCCTAGGCTTTAGATCCTTGTGAAATATTTAGAAACAATGGCAAAAGACCTGACGGTCTGACTTTGGTCTCTAGGGAGAGAGGTAAAGCCTTAGTGTTTTATGCTAATTGCGTAGACACTTTCGCGGCCTCTCATCTCAAGGGTGCCTCTTTTAGTGCCTGGCCGGCATAAAAGGCAGCTGAATTAAGTAAGTGGCGCAAATATGAGTATCTGAGAGATGACTACTTATTTGAGCCATTTGCTGTAGAGACTATGTGTCCGTGGGGTCCACGTGCGGAGAATTGCGATTGATAGAAAAATACAAGTGTAAATAGTTGTTCCAACAATTGTAATTGTTATCATATCCGTCTCGATAATCATTAAAATGTTCAGTATTCGATGCGTTCTTGAGATATTTTTTTAACTTTTAAAGTCTCAATAGTTTCAAAGTCATTTGTCATGTTGTAATTTTATCTTACTACTTCTTCGGCATTGGCATTGCGTAGCGCGGCGGTTTTTTCTGCCCTATAACCCTCTCACAAATGAGAGAAGGCATGTTTCCAGCATTCGGACGTACATAGGCTGTTACTTTTTGAGTTACACACATTAACATGTGTATTTACTGTTAAGATAGAGCAAACACTTGCGATTACAATCATTATATAAAATTCAGGACCATAAGATGGCAACGGCATCTTCGGAAATACATGCACTCGTTTGCTGTAACCGACCTGTAATAAAATTTTCGATACCAAATTTCAGTCACAGCGGCCAGCGTAAATTTGCACAGGACGGGATTACAGTGCACGAGGTGCGCAAGACAGATGCACTTTCTTTTTCCTTACTGTAATAGTATATGTGATAAATTTTCTGTGCGTTTGTTAACATTTCAAAGTGATTTTGATTTTTAGAAATCCTAAGTATATATATCGCAAACATAAGCAGTAGCTAAAAGCAGGTACATGGCTTACATGATGGTAAGTATCCACAATCGCATACATGGGGAATTACAGGTGCGAGGCAGACTTTCAGGTATTAGTAGGTTTTTTTTAACACGTTCACTGTCCGGTTTGCAGACACAATAGTAAGACAATAGCAATGGCCTATATGCACGGACAGCGAAAGGGGTAAAGCTCTTTAGTCATATCGGTTAGAAAAAGCACTGACGATAATAAATTACATAAGGTGGCTCAAAATTCTTGGAGAAAAGCAGCGTTGCATTGCCTGCAGTTGAAATAATAGATGTAGACAACTCCTTCGAACACTTCTCCTAGAAAATCCATAAAATTTCTTATGGTTCAAATAAGAACTAGGCTTATCAGTACACGATATCACATATTACAAAACATTTTAATAGGTTATTTAATACAATAAAAGATGAATCAAATTCACTAGGTAGTCTTTGTAAAACTCGTCACGTAATTGCAAAAAGCTATTGAAAAGCAATTCAGACCTGAATTAACTTAAAGTTGTGTGTTCTTTCTTAATTACGTTTCTTTCAATTACGGTTACTGTTCTCTGCTACTTCAGTATTTTAGTAAAAAACCTCTGAAGAGACTTAAGTTTTAAAATTGAAGTCATCCATCCTCAACGTTACTACATTTTTAAATAAAATTTCATTTTTTTTTGCTATGCGGTGGCGGCGGTGTAAGAAAATCCATGACGATGACGGTATAACCATTTTAATTACGTCAGGCATAAAAAAGACAGACTGGCAATAGGTACCAGCGTCAAAGGTGTGAGACGGCTGGTACTGCGTTCGTGACGTCAAGCGTCATAATTAAGACAAATCTTTCCTACAACAGGAGAAGCCAGTTTCTCCATCCAGCAGTGCTCTTTTACAGACTAATAAATATATTTTTTTTAATTTCTTTGTAGTTCTGGACAATCCATAATGTTAGGTAACTAAACATTTGCGACGTTTAGCATATTACACAAATTCAAGCTCCGACTGGATATTGAAACGAGTACCCACGACTTATCAGGTCAGAGTCACTTTGACCACTTAGCTAAACCATCATCAATGAATTTCATATTAAATAATTAGGTTCAACATAATATTTAAAAATATCTTTGTATTGTCACATAATGTGCTAGGTATTTAATTATCAATCACTTTCACGCCTTAAACAAGTCCATTTGACCCTAATAACGTTGTGTAATCACTCGTGAAAAATAAAAAAGTATTCGACATTTGTTCGATAAGTGCTTATTTATTGTTACCGATAAGTGCATTACTTGTTGTTGATTAAGATTACTGTAATGCAATTATATATTTTTGAATTGCAGTACAGTGGCGTAGCATAGGATGCTGCCACAAGGGGACACTATAATTAAAAATGCCGTCCCAATTTTCCCCAGTTATCATAAAAATAGTAAAACTGCTAAAAGTCTGATGACTATAGTATACCTATATATGTAGATATATAAGTACGAGTATATAGTGTACGCAAATTATTTATTTTTATTTATATTTAAAAAAGCTGTTCCCCGTCACTTCGCCCGCGCGTAATTTATTACGATTTGATTTCATGGGTTTTAACTTTTTGCGCGGAACCCTAATTATTTTTCTTTTTCTAAAATGACAGTAGCCTAAGTTACTTCTTATAACATCAGCTATCTGTCAGTGACAGTCCGGTCAAAATCGGTCCAGCCGTTTCGGAGATTAACCGGAACAAACAGACAGACAGACAGAAAGACAGACACAAAAATTTAAAAAATCTTGTTTTTGTAATAAGTAACGTATATTATTTTTTGTACGTGGTAGAGCCATGCTGCAGCTACATTAGTAGTATAGTTGTAGCACGAATGGGTCGGCTCGACCGGGGAAAGACCACGCTCTCACAGAATACCAGCGTCAAATAGCAGCTTAACACTGCTGTGTTTCGTATGATGAGTGTAGAGAACCGGAGACCCTTTTTACTGGAAACGAGGCATTCCATCTTAGTCCTCACGGGTGGTAACGCATCTGCATTTTGATTCGCAAACGAAGATAGATGTAGATGTCTATGAGCCACAGCAGCCACTTACCATCAGGTGGACTGTGTGCTCGTTTGTCACCTTATACTATAAAAAAAATATACTTTCATATGCATATAGTAAAAAGCGGTTTTTTCGACATTACAAACAGACACTTCAAGTTTATTTGTTTGTATAGATAAATTTAATACAATAGAATTTCTGTTCAAACACATACACAAAACAACTAATGTACTTTTTTTATAAGATAAGGGTGACAAACGAGCTCACAGTCCACCTGATGGTAAGTGGTCGCTGCGGCCCATAGACATCTATCCTCTATTACAAATCAAAAGCAGTTGCGTTGTCACCCGTGAGGACTAAGACGGAATGTCTCATTTCCAGTAATCTACTTAATATAGCTCTAACGCCCGATTGTTTGATACTCATAACATAACATACACTTTGCTACACAATCTACCAAGTTGATACTCTTAATGGATAAGCAAGTTAGTATGGAATAAACGTTTTTCCTTCACACTAGGATTTTTTTTCTATTATAGGGCATTTTACAAATATAAATCGTGCACTAACAAACATCCAGACTCGTAACAATGACTTGTAGGCCATACAAACATACGTGATTAAACACTCCACCACTGCTCTACTGATTCATTTAGGTAGTGAATACATTATGTTATTAAATCTGCAAATCAGTACATTTTTATGCGAATATATATTCTAAGTGTAAAATAAATTTCTATATGTGACTTTGCCTTTATGTGTAAAGACTTTACTAAATACATTCATACCTTTAAATTCATCCATACGTCTATTCTTCCGATAGAACGATCACGCCATCGATAGTAAAGCTTCTAAAGAAATATTAATGGTGTCAAGAAAGTTTTTTTCGAACTTGTTAATCAGTGATAAAGTGCAGCAAGAATTGCATAACAGTGCAGAGGCCTCGGATCTGTGGTGTTTCTGAAAATTTTGGACAGATTTTGAATTTCTCGTTATTTTGCTGCCCCGAAAAATCACACTACTCTTCAGACAGTCAGTTGTTTTGTCAGTTGGTCGAGCAAGTATATGAGTTTGTGTATTTGGGATGTGTATTTAACAGGAATGGTAGATATGATAAGGGTATAGAACGAATAGTGAACACAAGAAATAGAGTAAATGTGTCCCTACACTCTATTGTGGAAAGTCAGAATGTGGTGTTAGTCCCTACTTTAATGTATGGTAGTGAAATTTGGATGTGGCAGAAGAAACACGAGAGTAGAATAAATGCTGTAAAAATGCGATCATTAAGGAGTATGTTAGGGCTGAATCTGAATGACAGGGTGAGAAATTGTGTGATAAGAGAAGAGTGTGGTTTGCAATATGATGTTGTGACCCGGATTAAGAAAGGAATGCTTCGGTGGTTTTATCATATAGAAGGAATGAAGGAGGAAAGAGTGACAAAGCAAATTTATGTTGCAGAGGTGAACGGCAGGGTTGGGAAGGAACGCCCTAGCCGAAAGTTTATCGACCAAATTGGCTATACAGGGTGTCCGGTTTCCGATGTCCGATACTTTAAGGGGTTAAAATACAATTAATTTTATCGACAAATCAGGAATCAATGATTTTTTTCGCCATCAATAAAAAATGGCAGCACTTTAAAAAAAATTGTTGGCGAAGCATAGATGCTTGTATTAATTTAACAATATCTGCCCAAGTAGAAGACTTTCAAAAACAAAATTGGTCTCAAATGTTAGTTAATAGTGTAGACAATAAATCTAGATTCAAAATATTATTTTTTAATTTTTCAGTATTAGTAAAAAACATTTTTGAAAAAATAAATTAGACAACAAATTGATGTTGTTTTTCAGATTCTTAGCTTTAAAAAAAAACCATCGTGTTAACCAATTTTTTTTACTTGTTTTTATTATAATACAGGATATTTGCTATAAATGCACATTTAAATCTTAACTCTGAGTTAGATAGTTTAGGAGCTATGATAATTTGAATGTAACTGTTCAAAGTGCCTCTACCCCGATATTAGATAACTAAACACCCATTCCAGTGAGTAAGATAAAATTCTTCAATAATTCAAGGAATCGTAAGCAAGCACAATAGCATCCTTTGTGTGAGCAGGTAAAAAACGCTGTGCACAACAGTGCGAGCGAGACAGAATAACGGCTGTCTCCAGGTAAAAAGGGTGCAGTGTGCGCTTGTGCCGTCGAGCAGTCGTCCCTCGCTCTGCGTTGTGATAACATTCCTGGTTTTAAGTAAATCTACTTACTGTACATAATTATTGTTTATTGTTAGACTTTGTTACGTTTTTGTTTTGTTGTTGAACTGTTACTTTTTGTTTATTACAATGAACGAGTACTCAAGCCAGCATATCGCTGACATCCATTTCGTGTATGGATTGTGTAACGGGAGTGCAAATAGAGCTGTTGTAGAGTATGCACGCAGATTTCCTAACAGACGTACGCCGAATGCTCGCACTTTCGTGAGAATTCATTTGAGACTTGCGGAAAATGGAATAAGAAGGCTCTGTAACGAACGTACTCGTGTTTTGTCGCTCCAAGATGAACATCAAATATTGCAAATGATTACTCAAGACCCTAGCCTGAGCATTAGACGCATAGCTAATCGTCTCAGTCTATCAAAATGGTCGGTGTGGAAAATTTTAAAAAGAGAAGGATTACATCCTTACCATTTTCGAAGGGTGCAAAAAATACTGGAACCGGATTATGTAAGAAGAGCAATATTTTGTTCGTGGATATTGAGAGAAACGCGATATGATCCAAACTTTTTAAAAAGAATTATGTGGACAGACGAAGCTACTTTCACGCGATCAGGGTATACGAACTACCGTAACGAACACCTGTGGCTTCAAGAAAATCCACATGCGATCCGCCCAAGTTCTTTTCAACATAAATTTTCTGTCAACGTTTGGGCCGGAATGATTGACGACATTCTAATTGGACCAATCATTTTACCGGAGACAATGAATAGCCCAAGATTCCTAAATTTCCTGGAAACGAATTTTTTGGATGCTTTATTGGAGTTACCATTGGCCTACAGGGCCAGAATGATTCTGCAATTGGATGGTGCTCCGGCACACTTCGCGCTTCTTGTGCGGAATCATTTAAATGCACACTATTCGTCGTGGATCGGACGCGGAGGAACAATTGCTTGGCCACCGCGGTCGCCGGATTTAACACCTCTCGATTTTTTTTGTGGGGCACACTCAAACGAAGAGTGTATGTAAATGTGCCAAATACACGAGAGGAGTTAGCAGAAAAAATAATTCAAGCAGCAAACGAATTGCGAGAAGACAAGGCAATGATCCAGCGCTCTACGCAACACGTTGCACTAAGAGCAACAGCATGTCTGCAGAGACAAGGAGGTCACTTTGAGCAGTTTTTGTTATTATTTTACCAAATTAAATGCAATTGATATAAATTATTTTGTTTTATTTCATTTGCTAGTGTATCCGCGCTTTTCAAGTAAGTATGTTTACACTGTCATAGCTCCTAAACTATCTAACTCAGAGTTAAGATTTAAATGTGCATTTATAGAAAATATCCTGTATTATAAAAAAACAAGTAAAAAAAATTGGTTAACACGATGGTTTTTTTTTAAAGCTAAGAATCTGAAAAACAACATCAATTTGTTGTCTAATTTATTTTTTCAAAAATGTTTTTTACTAATACTGAAAAATTAAAAAATAATATTTTGAATCTAGATTTATTGTCTACACTATTAACTAACATTTGAGACCAATTTTGTTTTTGAAAGTCTTCTACTTGGGTAGATATTGTTAAATTAATACAAGCATCTATGCTTCGCCAACAATTTTTTTTAAAGTGCTGCCATTTTTTTATTGATGGCGAAAAAAAATCATTGATCCCTGATTTGTCGATAAAATTAATTGTATTTTAACCCCTTAAAGTATCGGACATCGGAAATCGGACACATTGTATATTGAAAATGGGCCAAACTTTAACCGACGAGCGTATATGCGTAGGTATAATTATGGATGTGTAGGAAGCGAAAGAGTTATTCAGGATCGTGCCAAATGAAAGTCCATAGTCCCTGCCTATCTCTCTGGGTGGTCTAGGCGTGAGTGTTTATTATGTTTGTATATACAGAATGGGGTCCCACATATATGCAATAAATAAAACCACAAGTAATACTAGTCCATAGAAGTGTAGAAAAAATAAATATTAAATTAAAATCCGTAAAATAAAAAAGTGAAATTTACAAACAAAATAATATTAAAATAAATTCAGTAAAAGTAAACACTCTGTTTAGAAAACGTACCTTGACCCCTTGGAAGAGTGACATCGTTGCACGCGGGTGGCATGGCGGTTGGCGGTAGGCAGCGTTATTGTCAGCACGACCTATGGTACGTTGGACAATGTGCGACGAAATAAAAACTTACTAAACTGTTTAGGTATTTTACCGCCCATTTTTTATTTCGCGAAAATGAAACTGAACGAAATAAATATTATTGCATATTAGTAGCAAAATTGAACGAAACCCTAAATTTTCAAATTTTCAAAATGTCCGCCACGTTCTTGAATGCACAAGTTACATCGCCGCATAATGTTGTCCTGAAGCCTGCTCAACAAATTTCGTTCAGGATCCAGAGCCAGGGCTTTTAATTTGTTAAAGGCGGCAACAATACGATTACGCAATTAATCTTCGGTTTCGGAGATCTTTGAGTACACTTCATTTTTAATAAAGCCCCATAAAAAGAAGTCTAGAGGAGTGAGGTCAGGCGGTCGAGCTGGCCAACTGCGAGCCAACTCTCTCACGAGGAGTACGGAGTGTGGAGGAGCTCTATGAAACTGGAAACATACCCGCTGCCACAGACAATCCTTCAAAATATTCTGTTATTGGGCCGTTAAGAATATTGAGAAACTTCTGTGCATTCAGGTTTCTCTGAATAGAAATTGGCCCGATTATTTGATCTTTGATGCCTGCCCAAACATTAATGGAAAATCGGTATTGATGAGCTGATTACCTAAATAAATGGGGATTCGTATGGCTCCAGTAACGCATGGATTGTCGGTTCCATATGCCGTTTCGAGTAAACGTGCTTTCATCTGTCCAAAACACATTTGTTTGGAAACGTTGGTCTTGAGACATTTTTTCCAGTACCCAGTGGCAGTAAGACTCTCTAATCGGCTTATCACGGGGCAGCAGCGCCTGCACCTTAACATATTTATAAGGACGTAGTTTGTTCCTTTTCAGCACTCGGTGTATTGTTTTATGCCTCACTCTAAACACACGCCCAGCTTGTTTAAGGCTGCAGGTTGGATTCCCATCGAAATGGTTTAAGACTCGTTGTTTGAAAGAGGGTGGAAAGTGACGCGAAGCAACTCCTTCATAAGTGTTGGGCACTATGTGCTGATTTTCCCTGATTCTCTGGACACCACTTAGAATTTTCCGGACGCTAGTAGGGCAGACGCGAGTTGCGCCGTATCTCTCACGATAAGTACGCAGAGTTAACGCTGAATTTTGACGGCATTCGCCATATAATAAAACCATGTATATATACTCTGCCGCACTGTAAAAATGCTGTTGTCTTGGCATTTTCCGCCGCCAAAACGTATACACAAAAGTCAAGAAGTGTCAATATCACAGCGAAGAAATAATAAAAATAAACATACTTAATACACTATTTACACACAATTAACAAATAAGTGTCTGTTTCACCGTAAAATAATTGTTTGACTAATTGTATTTATCTTACGATAATACGATAATTATCTTACGAGAAATAATTACGATGCGCGTGAGCAGCGAAACGCACCTGTATTCTGGAAGAATTGCACGTGAACTGTAAACCAAACTTCCGCATTCCAAAATGGCGAAAATAATAAAAGTAATAAATAGGGCGGCCACAAGGTGCAATTATCGTTTATCGATACTTTTCTTTTTACACTTAATTACCTACTACATTTGAATACAAGTAATTTTGATTTGATAACAATCGACAAGTTATTGATTGTTAAAAAAAAGTTTATATTTGTACAATTGAACTTACCAAACTACCGATTTGTGACTTCCTGGGAAACGGGTAAGTGTGTATGACTTTTTTAATTGGTTGTTTTTATAGGTTTTTTATCATGTTAAAATAATTCATAATCTCTAAATCTACAAGAACACACTACAAAAAAAAATCTTTAAAGTTTAGCTTTAAATACTTAGGTCATAGTGTGTTTAGAATTATCATAACAACACAATAATTCTAAAAAAACCATACCCTAAGTGTTTAAAGCTAAACATTTTTTTTTGTTTATCGACTATTACTCCCTTTGAAAGAAGCTAATCGTCGATAACAGGTGTCCTACTATACGACAAAGGCGCGCGTGTACTTGCGCCGTCGCCTTTAAAGAACGCCGCGTGCCTCTTGCCGCTTGTTTATGGACGTCGCAATAGTTTGCACTGCATGGCAACGTTGCTTTTTAATGTTCAAGGATTAAAGTTCATTGGATCATTGACTTAGTGACCCAATTCTATAGAGTGTTCAAATTTGCTCAAAATTAAAACTCTACCTTTTGACCTAATTACTGGACCGATTACGTTCATTTTTTGTATATCGTCAGCAAAGGCGATAAAAAGTATGTGGTTTCCTTTATTGCATATAAGTGTGACCCCATTCTGTATATTCATTACATTATTCATTCAACGCAGTTTTTCAAAAGTCAACACGAAACCCACGGGATCAGCACTTTTATGTGTGTTCGCACATAAAAATGTTAATAAAAATTAAATTATAAAACAAGATAAAATTTTATATATTTTCTCTGTAATCGCTCCCATGATAGACTTAACATTATTGTATAACAGGTGAAAGAGCAAACGCAGAGATATCTACTTGACTCTAAGCTGGTACTGGTGGTAAGACTCGTTTTCTGCTTGGGAGTCTATTTGCATAGTCACAAAATCCACCACAATCTAACCTATTTTATTTCAGCTGCCAAATAGCGGTGCGTGTAATGCTGTGCTCCAGTCTTAGGAGTATAAAGAGTATAGACAACGAGTACAATCATAGACTGTGAGGCATTCCATGTTAGACCTCAATTAAAACACAACACGTCTGTAGTTTTCTTTGTTTGAAGTGGGCTGCAGATGTACATCGACTGCCGTTGCCACTTACCATCAGGTGGCCTCTGTAAGTTAGTGTATCACCTAGCTCAGCGATGTTAGCACCTCATGTGCGGAATTTCGATTGACCAATTATACCATTTGAAAGGTCAGAAATTGGTCATAAAAGGTCAGTCGGTCTTATTAATTGGTCAGCGTTGGAATTTTTTTAATAAGGGTTAAAGGTTTTCAAAGTCATTGAGAAATTTTAGCACCTCATTCGCGAAAAAAATAAAAATTAAAAAATATGCGCGATCGAGAAGCATTCACTGATAATTGGTCAGCTTATATAAATATTTAGTCAGTTTAATTTAATATAAAAAAAAATTAAATAAGTTGGCATTGTCGTAACGCGCATGCTTTGGGACGGTTAATTGTAACTCAATCTATTTTTAAAACTCTTCATCTATCATGTGGGAAGTCATGGAATATAAATAGCAATTAAATTTTGTTTTGATTATATATTGCTATTTAACTATTATATATATATTGCTAAGAAATGGAGAAATTTTGGTGTTTGAAGCAGCCTTGGACTAATATATTTTAGACTATTAATATAAAGTTAAAGTTGAAAAACTTAAATTATAATAAATGTATTTTAGAAATTAATTTTCATGGTAATTTTTATGTAAATAAAATATTTCTAATTTTTAAAAAAAACCGGCCAAGTGCGAGTCGGACTCGCGCACCGAGGGTTCCGAACAAATTTGTAGGCATATAAGTTTAAAATTATTAAAAATATTTTTATTGTATGATGTAACTAAAAAATTATGCTTTTCGCAATTTTTCCTTTATTTGTGCTATAAAAAGTTGCTTTGTACCAAATTTCAAGATTCTGAGTTCACGGGAAGTACCCTGTAGGTTTTGATTCCCTTGCGAATGTCGAAAATTTGCGGCATAAACGGCTGTATCTTTTGATTTCGTTGGCTTAGAAGTTTGATTTTTTCACAGCTCGAAGGAACAGTAGACTTGAGTATTTGAAATGAATTTCAGCTTGATACCTCCACGAGAAAAAGGGTCTTGACAGACAGACATTGGGACAACAAAGTAATCCGATAAGGGTTCCGTTTTCTCTTTTTGAGGACGGAACCCTAAAAATTATGTTTATATTAAATAATTATAAAATAAGCTAGTTAACTATCATCCCCAAATCCCATGCTCACCTTCACCTTCACGTAGTTTAAAAAAATATCCTATTTCTTTCTCCACTATTATATATTTGATAGAAGAAAATGTCTAAGTTTTTTTAAAAAAAATATAATAAATATCTCTCTCCCCCCGCCTTCGCCTCGTTCGTAGTAAAGAGTTGTGCGTCACTCACTGCCCTGATACAATTAACCGTTCCAAAGCATGCGCGTTACGACAATGCCAATTTTTTTTAAATATTAAATTAAACTGCCGTGTAGTGGCGGTCAAGAATATCCACTACCCCATATCCTCCCGTGGGTGTCGTAAAAGGCGACAAAGAGAAACAGGCAGGAGATGGGCAGCAGCATCTTCCTGGTTAACGGCAAAAATACAATAAAAAAACCGCGGTTGCCAACCCGCTCGCCAAGCGTGGCAACTATGGCAATATACCCCCCATGATGAGAGTTACGAAGAGACGGCCCCCAGTCCCCGGCGGCCCCGCTATTCCTGGCTACGGTGGCGACCATGGTAACGGCGGGGCAGGGGGTGCTAAGAATCTCCGGTGGAGGTTCGGTTGCCACCTTAGATGACTCGACCTGGCAACGTACAACGCACGCACCCTGAGGACTGACGAGAAGATCGTGGAGCTGGAAGAAGAAATAGACAAGTTGCGCTGGCATATTATGGGATTATCCGAAGTCCGAAGAGAGGGGGAGGACACGGTAATCCTCGAATCCGGCAACTTGCTCTATCACCGGGAGGGTGACCATCTGTCCCAAGGAGGTGTCGGATTTATCGTCCACAAGTCTCTCGTTAACAACGTTGCAGTCGTATACTCAGAATTACCAAACGGTATTCGCTGAAGGTCATACAGGTTTACGCACCAACCTCGGCACACCCCGATGAGGAGGTGGAGGAAATGTATGAGGATATCTCTAGAGCCATGCATTCCTCCAAAACCCAATATACGGTGTTAATGGGAGACTTCAATGCAAAACTAGGCACAAGAGAGAACGGTGAGCTGAAAGTAGGGAAATTTGGAATAGGGCAACGGAACCCAAGGGGCCAGCAGCTGGCCGACTTCATGGAGAAAGAGGGATTCTTTATGATGAACTCTTTCTTCAAGAAGCGGCCCCACAGGAAGTGGACCTGGTCGAGCCCCGACGGTTCGACAAAAAATGAGATTGACTTCATAATGACGACCAGACGACAACTGTTCAGTGATGTCTCAGTGATCGCCAGGGTGAAAACCGGCAGCGATCACCGAATGGTGAGAGGCACACTGAACCTAAATGTTAAGTTGGAGAGGTCTTGTCTGATGAAGTCAACGCTCCGTCCCCCTCGTGCTCCAATCCAAAGTCCCGAAACCTTTCAGCTCGAGTTACAAAACCGTTTTCAGTGCCTAGAAGACTGCAATGAAGTGGACGATATTAATGACAAGCTCGTGGAAACTATCCATGCGGTCGGAGCTAAGTTCTGCAAGATCCGCCGCAGAAGAACACAAAAACTCTCCGATCACACTATTAATCTCATGGCTGTTAGACGGGAGATGAAGATACATTCTTCAACAGATTTGACAGCATACAGGCAACTGAACAGACAGATATCCAAATGCATGTGGCGGGATTTACGCAACTTCAATACAGCTCGTATTGAAGAAGCGATCGAGCGGAACCAAGGCTCCAAAGTCTTTGCCAGAGATCTGTCTGCCAGAAAGAGCCAACTGTCAAAGCTGAAGACCGAATGTGGCAGCATCGTATCCGGGGCACCTGAGATTTTGAGTGAGATTGAGAGGTTCTATGGGCAGCTGTACACGTCATCGTTGGAGCCACACGCAAGTGTGAGTAACGATCCAAGAGCGAGTCTTGTCCGACACTATTCCGAAGATATCCCGGACGTCAGTCTGAGCGAGATTAGAATGGCTCTCCAGCATCTTAAAAACGGCAAGGCCCCAGGCGAGGATGGAATTACAGCGGAACTTCTGAAAGCGGGTGGAAGACCGGTACTTGAAGTCCTTCAGAAGCTCTTTAATTCCGTCTTCCATGGTGGCATTACACCGGAGGCGTGGAGCAGAAGTGCGGTGGTCTTGTTATTCAAGAAAGGTGACAACGCTCTCTTGAAGAACTACAGACCGATTTCCCTTCTGAGCCGCGTCTACGTGCTGTTTTGGAGAGTCATTACGAATCGTCTCGCGCGCAGACTTGACGACTTCCAGCCTCCCGAACAAGCCGGTTTCCGAAAGGGCTTTAGCACCATAGACCACATACATACCCTTCGGCAAATTGTACAGAAGTCCGAAGAGTACAATTTGCCACTATGTCTGGCGTATGTGGACTATGAGAAAGCCTTTGATTCCGTCGAAATTTGGGCGGTGCTGCAGTCCCTTCAGCGGTGCCAAGTTGACTGTATCGAAGTGCTGAAGTGTTTGTACAGTAGAGCTACGATGGCTATCCGAGTACAGAACCAGAGTACGAAACCTATCCAATTGCAGAGAGGTGTAAGACAGGGTGACGTCATATCCCCGAAACTCTTCACCGCTGCATTGGAAGACGTTTTCAAGCTTCTGGACTGGAAAGGATACGGTATTAACATCAATGGCGAGTACATCACTCACCTTCGATTTGCCGACGATATAAACCTCATGGCAGAATCGCTGGAGGACCTAAGCACTATGCACAATGACCTCAATAGTGTCTCCCAACGGATAGGTCTTAAGATGAACATGGACAAAACAAAGATTATGTTTAATGTCCATGTCACACCTATGCCGGTAGTTGTTGGGAGCACTAAGCTCGAAGTTGTTGACGAGTATGTTTACCTGGGACAAATAGTCCGACTAGGTAAGTCCAACTTCGACCGAGAGGTCAATCGACGGATTCAACTCGGTTGGGCAGCGTTCGGGAAATTACGCCACATCTTCTCGTCAGGTATACCTCAAAACTTGAAAACGAGACTGTACACCCAGTGCGTGTTGCCAATGATGACATACGGAACTGAAACGTGGTCCTTCACTGCTGGTCGGATAAGGAAGCTCAAGGTCGCTCAGCGAGCTATGGAGAGGGCTATGCTCGGAGTTTCTCTGCGTGATAAACTCAGAAATGAGGATATCCGCAGTAGAACCAGAGTGACGGACATAGCCCAACGGATTAGTAAGCTGAAGTAGCAATGGGCCGGCCATATAGCTCGAAGAACCGACAACCGATGGGGAAGAAAGGTTCTCGAGTGGCAGCCTCGTACCGGCAGGCAAAGTGTAGGGCGTCCCCCCACTAGATGGAGTGACGACCTGGTAAGACATGCAGGAAGTCGATGGATGCAGGTGGCTCAGGACCGTGCTTTGTGGCATTCTTTGGGGGAGGCCTATGTTCAGCAGTGGACTTGTGGCTGTAATGATGACCAAATATTTATTTAAGCTGACAAATTATCAGCGAATGCTTCTCGATCGCGCATATTTTTTATTTTTTATATTTTTCGCGAATGAGGTGCTAAAATTTCTCAATGACCTTGAAAATTTTTAACCCTTGATAAAAATGTTTCTAACGCTGACCAATTAATAAGATCAACTGACCTTTTATGACCAATTTCTGACCTTTCAGATGGTATAATTGGTCAATCGAAATTCCGCACATGAGGTGCTAACATCGCAGAGCTGTATCACCTCCTATTTATAAAAAAGCGATGTTGGAGTTTCTGAAATTTAATCATAACCTAAACCAATTTCGACAATAACCTTACAAATTATTAGTTTTCGTGTGAATTGCCATTGCTATACGCTACAGCGAGCGAAGCCCATGTTGAGCAATGAAAGTTTTAGGATGGTGAATAAAAAGCACGAGTGAGTGGTCCTATTTGACACACGAACGCTTGCGACATTATAATATTATGTTCGAAGCAGGTAATAACTATCGATCATAATATTTTTTGAAATTGTAGTCGAAATATGCCGCAAAAAATATCATCGTCATCACCATCATCATCATAATATGAATCTTACAAATACAAATTTAATAATCACACTAGAATATCAAATTATTTATGAAGTTAGTAGCGAGAATCAACGTCGTGAGTACATAAATAAACTAAGCCTTACAAATTACATTTAAGGATTTCCATGGAAGTCAGCATTCCCAAATCAAATAAAACATATTTACCTTTGTCAGTTTCATACCTATATATAGGTACCTAGGTTTGTACCTATATTTTCCACCTCAAACATGACCCGGCTGACCGATTTCGACTACGAAAGAACAATCGTTTATAGGGATAAAATTGAAATATTACTGTATCATATTATCCATTTCTTATTTGGTATAATGATTTCCGTGCCTGATGTAACAATTATACCATTCTTCTTCTTTTTTCTGCCGACTTCCAAAAAGGAGACGGCACTCAATTCGAGTGTATGTTTTTTTTTATGTGTGTTACCTCATAACTTTGTACTGGGCAAACCGATTTCGATGATTCTTTTTTTATATGAAAGCTGATAGTTCTTTTGTGGTCCCATATGAATTTGATCAAGGTCCGACCAATGGTTATTGAGTTATTCTTAAATAACCTATATTGAAGGCGCTTATATTGAAGTCGGCTGTACAAAATTTTTAATTTTAAATTATATAAGATAAGGGTAAGAAACGAGCACACAGTTCACCTGATGGTAAGTGGTTGCTGCGACCAATAGACATCTACGTTTATTCTCGATTAGGAATTAAGTTTCAAGTTCGGTTTCCAGTAAAAAGGGTCTCCGGTTCTCTACACTCACCATACAAAACACAGCAGCATTGAGCTGCTATTCTACGCTAGTATTCTGTGAGAGCGTGGTTCTTTCCCGGTCGAGCCGACCCATTCGTGTTACAACTATACCAGAAATATAGGTGCAGCATGGCTCTACCACGTATAGCCTTCTGCTCTATTCTAGTCTGATTAGTCTAATAATTGTTCTGGGTCTGGATGTTTGTCCTTGTGCAATTTATTTTTGTAAACTGCCTCTACGATACTGGAGATAATCCTAGTGTGGAGGTAATATTATTAAATAAAAAAAAGAATGATAAAAAACAATGAAAGAATTAAAGATATGTATGTTAATAAGCTAAAATCCGCACACGTTAAATATAAAGAAAAAAACACATCTTTTTCACATCCTTTACATATACATTATGAATTTCCGCACGGTAAGGCTTGTTTATTGTTAAGGTCATTATTAATTTGCTTTCCTTATTATTGAATCCATATTATTTAAAAGATATGTCTTCAAAAATGATATTGAGGTATCTTATATCATTTTTTTCTAAACTGAATAGTTTGCGCGAGAGACACTTCCAAAGTGGTAAAATGTGTGACCCCCCTGTGTGTAACCTCTAAAATAAAAGAATGACAAAACTAAAAAAAATTATATGATGTACACTACCATGTAAACTTCCACCGAAAATTGGTTTGAACGAGATCAAGTAAGTAGTTTTTTTGTAAACGTCATAAATCGTAAATTATGTTACTTGGTGCTACGGAACCCTTCATGGGCGAGTTCAACTCGCACTTGGCCGGTTATTGGTCATACTTATTGACGAATCAGATTTCCTCTATAATACCATTCATTCATTTCATTCATTCCTTCTTGCGACCGACAACCGGGTAGAAGAAGGAGTCTAAGTAAAAGTACACGGAAACATATTGTGTCACGCTCGCTACTCGTGTAATCACGGCCGTGAATTGTATAAAATAAGTGTAAATCACGCAAGAAAACTGGGAGTGTATCACGCGAGTGTCAAACTTAAGTACGAGAAGAAGCTGACGGCGTTGTCCAGGTGCGTACCTTCAGTTTTATGTGTCGGTTGCAAATTTCAACGAAATCGAATTTCAACTACATATTACTGTCCACTTTATACCAATTTTAAACCACGCGTCACCAAGTTTAAATATAATATTTTACTTAATTTCTCGCATATCTACATGCATTATATATTTATTACATTAATTTAAAGCCGTATATTCATTGCTATTATATAACTTACCATATACTTACGCAATACATAATACAACATCTACATACCCGCTCGTTCACAAAGAAATTTATATCAGTTTGATAAATCTACCTGATATTTTCGCGGTAGATTAGTGTTTCCGACGCTTTAATAAATTGTGTATTTGTTCATCACTCGCCAGTTAAATTTAAAACTTTATTTATAACTTTAATATCTCCTATATATATTTATTATAAAAATGTTAAAAACTAGCACGTCATAAACGAATGAACCTAGGACCGAAACGTCAGACCCCAAATTAATGATGTTATTGAATATAGCTATAGCTAAGCGCTTTATTTTACCGTTCACAAACAATTTATGATCGCTCTCAACAAGTAGATAGTGAGGTGGAACAGGGAAGAGTTCCTTTCTAGCGCGATTTCGATTGATGCATTACGAAGTGATTTCGAAAGGGTATTAACCGAGTACAATTTATATAATATGCAAGTCTACCCAGAAGCAAAGGTGGAATATCAGTCATGGGTCGCGTTTGAGGAACGTATAGTTCATATAAAACTTGTAGTGTCTCGTCTTACAAGTCGAATAACAAATGAATGTCCGAAATGGGCCACAATATCGCGACCCTCTTTACCGCCTATAGAGCTAGCGTCGTTTGATGGTGTTATCCGCTCATGGTCATTATTTTATGCAAGTTTTAAATGCATGATAACCCGTCCCTATCAGACGCCGATAAATTGTATTACATACCTGATATATTATATACCTGCTAGGTAAATTAACAATCAAAACGCATTCTGTGTTTGCCGGTATTACACCTTGTGCTGAGAATTATGAACTTATTTTGAACGCGCTTATAGAGAAGTACGATGATAAACGCATGCCTATATCAATCAAATTTTCAACTTTTAACCAGTTTCTAACTCTTCTGTTTGAAACCTAGAATTATTTTTACATACGTTCGTAACCGCGATTAGCGCATTAAAAAACTTACAAATACCTGAATTTCATTATATTATGTACCGCCTTCAAAAAGTTAGATCCAGAAACAATTCGTTCTTTCGAAATGCATTTTCGAAAGGATAAAATTCCTAATTTTAAAAGTTTAACCGACTACGTAAAGGAACAAGTTAATATATTACAGCGCTCTTATCGTTCGAGTTTGACCTCGAATTCGAACCCGAATCACCGACCCACCGCAAAAGCTCCACAACCGCAATCTTATGTCGCTATAGTCGATACATACAAAATATACAAAAATGTTTGTGCAAGGATATTGTGCATAATCATTTAACAATCATGTCCGGCATTTCGTAAAATGACAGCAAACGACCGTTATAAATATGTTAATGAACGACGCGCTTGTGTAAGTTATTTGAGTGTTATACATAAGGCAGGGACTTGTAACCATAACTCTAAATGTAAAATTTGCAAAGGTAAACATCATAGTTTACTTCACTTTGAATGTTTCAAACTTGCTAACGCTCACGTTGTGACCACCGCCGCCGAGTCATCGGGAACAACGCGCGCGACCGTACCGACAACAGCTGCTCCCGCGTCGTCGCCCGATGCGCGTAGTAAGAGCGTTTCGTTGTGTACAACGCCCATTGCCGCGCCGCTATCAACGCAATCTTGCGTATCCGAAGATTTATTAACACGCAATGTATACACTACAGTTCTGCTATCCACTGCAGCGGTTATGGTACCCGACGCATATGGCACGAGCCGTAGTTTGCGTTGCTTATTAGATAGTGCATCGCAGAGCAATTTTATAACGTCGGAATGTTGTGATAGATTAGGTTTATCAGTAACTAATGACAACATAAAGGTAAAGAGCCCCTTACCCTTACCCTTTCAGAAAGAGGTTCAGAAAAATACGCAAAGGGATTTGTACCATTCCAGTTCACTTCTCGTTTTAAGCCTAACATAAGATATAATATTTCGTCGCTCGTCGTCGATAGAATAACAGATGACTTACCGTCTATGCCTGTCGACGCATCCGCTATGCCGTAAGGTTTGCCGTTGGCCGATGAAAAATTATTTGAGCCATCACAGATCGATGTTTTGATCGGTGCTTCTTTATTTTCGCAACTTTTATTGCCCGGTATAGTAAGGGATAACTCCGCTGTACCGCCCGCTATACAAACCACGCTTGGTTACGTCATTATGGGCACTGTGCCCGCTCTTCCCGCTCGCGAAACCGTAACTGTGACGTGTTGTACTACATTACCCGCACACGCAGATGAAGACCCGCTAGATACGCTGGTAAAACGGTTTTGTCAAATAGACGAATCTCCTTTGAGAACTCCGCCCACTCAGTCCCCCGGCTGAGATACGAGTAGAGTGTGAGAATTTCTTTCGCTAAACCACTGAACGTGACAAAGAAACGGGCAGATATATAGTATCGTTGCCTTTCCGGTATGATATATTTTCACTTGGTGATACTTATGAAACCGCTCAGAAACGTTTTCTGGTGTTGGAGAGGAAGTTTGAAGCCGCTCCTGAGTTTAACGCCGCGTATGGCTCAGTTATCCACGAGTACTTAGAAAAGGGCTATCTGTCACACGCGCCGCTTATTAAGTGGTGAAGCTTGCGAAGACACTTATTGATTTCACGATGTCTGTCCGTCTGTCCGTCTGTCCCACGATTATCTCGAGAACGGTTTCGAATTTTCAAATTCTGTTTTCAGCAAGCGATTACTGATCACCCAGGCATCTGTACCTCCTATTTTGAAACTGATTGCTCAACGGCAACCGTTAGAAACCGCTACAAAGCTGATTGCTTCGCCACTTTGCTATGCTGTTAGCTTGCTAGGTTTATTGACAGTGATAACTGCTATCCTGTTTACGTTATACCACACCACGGTGTTTTGAGTACAGATAAGACAACTACTAAACTTCAAATGGTTCTCGACGCGAGTCATAAATCAAGTTCAGGTCGCTCACTGAACAATATTCTCCATAGTGGTCCTAATTTACAAGGTGATCTGTTTGCAATTATTTTAAATTATCGTCTTTTCGTTACCACGCTTTCCGCTGATTGTAAACAGATGTTCCTTCAAATTATAATGAATAGGCGCGACCGTCGCTTTCAACGCATTTTATATCATTTTCACCCGCAAGAAGAACTTACCGCATATGAATTTAATAGGGTTTGTTTTGGACTTAGGTCCAGCCCGTACCACGCGCTCCGTGTCATTCAGCAACTCATTGCGGATGATGGAGATTCATTTCGGCTAGCAAAGATAATATAATACTGGTTACACGCTTTACCATCTAGTAATCTCGGCACATTACTTGATGCGGAAAGCTTACGCATTGCCGTAGGAATCCGACTAGGAACGGCGATTTGTCAACCCCATCAGTGTCCCTGTGGTAGCAGCGTCGACAAGTTTGGGCTCCACGGACTTTCATGTAAGAAAAGCGCTGGTAGATTTTTACAACACAGTTCTTTGAACGATGTTATCCGAAGGGCTCTTGTCTCTATAAATGTTCCCTCGGTTTTAGAGCCTTGTGGAATATTTAGAGACGATGGC
Source organism: Parnassius glacialis (assembly GCA_033319125.1). Taxonomy (NCBI): domain Eukaryota; kingdom Metazoa; phylum Arthropoda; class Insecta; order Lepidoptera; family Papilionidae; genus Parnassius; species Parnassius glacialis. The sequence continues at coordinate 25,895,743 of JAVANC010000005.1, read as the reverse complement.
AGGAGACCCGACGGTATGACATTGGTCCCTTGGGAGAGAGGTAAAGCCCTAGTGTGGGATGCTACTTGCGTAGACACTCTGGCAGTCTCTCATCTCAGGGGTACCTCGTTTAGAGCCGGGGCGGCATCAGAGGCAGCTGAACTAAGTGGCGCAAATATGAGTCTCTGAGAGATGACTACATATTTGTGCCATTTGCTGTAGAGACTATCGGTCCGTGGGGTCCACGTGCGGTGAAGTTCCTAAAGGAACTCCATCCGCGGCTGGTTGTTGCTGCTGGTGATAAGAGGGCTGGTTCTTTCCTTGCTCAAAGGCTAAGTATAGCCATTCAGCGGGGAAACGCAGCCAGCGTTCTTTGCACGATACCGCGGGGAGTAGGACTATATGATATTTAAGTTTCTAGTTTTAGTTTTTTTTAATTATTATTATAGTTTTTAGTATTGTATATTTCAATAAATGTAAATATTTTAGTAAAATAATATATATGTTAAGTTAATTGCTTCTCGCTATATCTATATGGACGATATCGTTTTTAGTGTTATGTCGGAGGAAGAAGCTGCATCAGCTGCTAATGAGCTGATTGCGTTATTTAAATGTGCGCTGTTCGATTTAGTAAAATGGACATGTAATTCAGACTCGGTCTTAAGCGCTCTGCCTTCGTCATATAAGATGTCCGAACCTATTGAATTTGATAAATCCGCTCAATTAAAAATTTTGGGCTTGAGTTGGCATAAATCTCGCGATTGATTTTAATTTAAAGTAAGCACGCCTGACGAAAGGTGTTCAAAACGAATAATTTTTGCCACTGTAGCTAGAATTTGGGATATAATGGGCTTCGTAGCGCCTGTTCTCTTCGCTAAACTTCTCATAAAGGATTTGTGGCAGTTGAAACTTGATTGGGACGATTGTCCGCCCCAGCATATAGTTGAAACCTGGAAAAGGTTTTCTATAGATTTATCGCTACTCAATGACGTCAAAATACCGCGACATTTGGGGGTCTTCGAACATTGCGTTGTAAGACTGGTCGGCTTTTCCGATGATGGTGAGCGTGCTTATGGAGTAGTGGTATACGCCCATATTATTCACGTAAGCCAAGTTACGATGCAACTCGTCTGCGCCAAGTCAAAGTTCTCACCAATGAAGCCTTTGTCTATTGCACGTCTCGAGCTCTGTGCTGCCGAATTACTGGCCAGACTAATTAGATGCGTGCACGACACTTATGATTCACGCTACCATATTAGTGAGTAGTACGCGTTCACAGACTCTATAGTCACACTTTGTTGGATAAAATCTTTCCTGCACCGCTGGCAAACTTTTGTCGCTAACCGCATTGTCAAGATTATTGACAATTTACCAGCTGCTAATTTTCATCACATCGCGGGAAAAGATAATCCAGCTGATTGTTTAATTAGAGGTCTTACACCCGAAAAGTTAATATCTCATCCATTATGGTCACAAGGTCCGCCCTGGCTCGCGCAAGACCTCTCGCTGTGGCCTATCACCAATACAGACCATAATAGTACAGCACTAGATAACGTACCGGAAGAGAAACTAGCCGCACACCCCATTACTACGTCAGATCCAGAAATGTCTTTATTTCAAGATCATAATAAACGCATCTCCTCGTGGAGTAGACTCACACGTATCCTTGTTTATGTCTGCAGATTTATAAATAAACTACCTCGTTCCGGTTCGATAGCGGTTACCGCGGGCGATATATGCGCCGTAGAGCATATGATAATAGGCGATATTCAAAAAAGACATTTTGCATTCGACATTCGACAGCTAGGAGCCGGTAATAATTGCTCTCCCCGCGCTAATGAAGCTTAAACCATTTTTATGTGATGGCCTTATCCACGTTGGTGGCCGCCTTACCAACTCCGCTGAAAGTTCAGAATACAAATATCCGATTATTTTACTGCGTCACGACGCTCTTGTGGAGTCGTTGATCGACTACTATCATAAAAGGTATTTACATGCCGGCCCAGAGCTGCTCATGTCTTTGTTAAGGCAACGATTTCGGATCTTGTCCGCTAGATGAATTATTCGGTTTAGAATTAATAAGTGTAACACTTGCTTTGAATTAAAACCGCACCCGCAATTTCCTTTAATGGCTGCTCTGCCGGACATAGAGTCACTCAAACGGAGAAAGCTTTCGCTCATACTGGCTGTGATTATTGCGGCCCTATATCGTATACGCGCATACGGGCTCGAGGTGTTAAAACTCGCATAGCATACCTATTACCTATTATAATTATATATATATATATATATATATATATATATATATATATATATATATATATATATATATACCTATATATATTTACTTGTCTTACTACGCGCGCACTCCACATCGAAGTAGCCACGGATCTTTTCACTGTGAGTTTTATTGCAGCTTTAAAGTGCTTCCTATCGCGACGGGGTGCCGTGAAATGTATCTACTCCGATCGTGGAACAAATTTTGTAGGCACATGATCTTATCTACGAGATTTATGTAATTTTATCACAAAGGAATACCGCCCCCTTTAAGAAGAAGAATTGGCCGAAAGTCGCATTGAATTAAAGTTCATAGCGCCTGCCGCCCCACATTTAGGTGGTTGTTGGAAGAGTATGGTAAAATGTGCAAAAAACCATCTTTTTAAGGTTATTGGACAGCACCTTATGAGGAGTTAATCACAGTACTCGCTCAAAAATAATGTTTACTAAACTCTCGTCCTCTAACTGTGCTTAGCCCCGATCCAGCTGAACCGACGGTTTTAACTAATTTCTGAATACGTTACCATTACGCTCTCTACCTGCACTTGATGTGGAATATTCGCCAATTAATTTACTTCAACGACACGCACTCTTAGATAAATTAGTCAAATCCTTGTGGCGTCGTTGGAGAACTGAATATCTGCATCAACTGCAGGCACGGCAGAAATGGACTCAATCCTCGGTCCCCGTGAAGGTGGGCACAGTTGTCATAACTATAAATGATAACTCACCAACCCTCTCCTGGCCTTTGGGAGTGATCATAAAGGTTCATCCGTCTAAGGACAGTATAGTTCGTGTCGCTACAGTAAAAACGGCATGGGGTACACTCGTGCGACCAGTGGTGCGCTTGTGTCCGTTGCCTACGCAATAATAAACTCTACATCGCTCACATCTTCTTTACGTCTACGTATTATAATATATACATGTTTATATTTGCTTAGTTTTAGTTAGTATTAATTGTATGTATCGCATCATATTATTATTATCCTTTTAAAGGCGACCCTTTAAGGGCGGGGGAAATGTTACCGCCACTTCTCAAATTAAAATATTCCGCGTTTTTGGTCAATTTTATTGACGAATCAGATTTCCTCTATAATACCATTCATTAATTCCATTCATTCTTTCTTGCGACCAATAACCGGGTAGAAGAAGGAGTCTAAGTAAAAACACGCCCGCACGCGGAAGCATATTGTGTCACGCTCGCTACTCGTATATCTATTGAATTATCATACGCTAAAATCACGGCCGTGAATTGTATAAAATAAGTGTAAATCGCGCAAGAAAACTAGGAGTGTACCACGCGAGTGTCAACCTCAAGTACTAGAAGAAGCTGACAGCGTTCTCAAGGTGCGTACCTTTCTGTTTTATGTGCCGGTTGCAAATTTCAACGAAATCTAATTCCAACTACCTATTACAGTCCACTCTAGACCAATTTTAAACCACGCGTCACCATGTATCTTATAAAATAATATAACAAAGACTGTAAAGGAACTAAATCATGAACTCATTGAACTGAATTTATTTTGCGGGAATTCGTTACCATTATATTATTACACTAAGATACTCACAATAAATCTAGTAGATGAGTATATTTTTATGTCGAATACCATTTTCCCCATGAAAAATTGTAAGGGCGGTATTGAGCGGGAAATGTTATTATATTATTAAAAGAACGAAATAAATTAATGTATGCGGTAAAGCCACGCTGCAGCTATATTATGGTTGTAGCATGAATGGGTCGGCTCAACCGGGGAAGGACCACGGTCTCACAGAATACCAGCGTAAAATAGCAGCTTAATGCTGCTGTGTTTCGTGTAGTTAGTTTAGAGAACCGGAAACCCTTTTTACTGGAAATGAGGCATTCCGTCTTAGTCCTCAGAACTGACAACGCATCTGCATTTTGATTCTTAATTGAGCATTTATGTAGATATGTATGGGCCACAGCATCCACTTACTATCAGGTGGCGGACTGTGTACTCGTTCGGCACGCTATTGTATAAAAAAAATGTTCTAACAGAAACAGAAACAGAAACAGAAACTTTTTTATTCAATATAGATTATAAATAATGCTTATTGAAAGTCACTCTTTTGTATAATTACCACTGGTTCGAAAAAAAAACCTCTGTCCTGGGAAGAACCAGCAAGAAACCCAGCGGGACTTTTTTTTTTTTAAATAACAGCTTACAATCATGTATGTTACACAAATTAACAACACAACAAATTAGAAATAGCTTGGTAGCGATCACCTCATTTCCAGGGGTTATTATCATCTATAAATTCTTTAATACTATAATAACCCTTTTTATACAAACTTAGTTTAATAAAGTTTTTGAACTTTGAGCAGGTCAAATTTTGTATATTTTCTGGAATTTTGTTGTAAAAGCGTATACATCGCCCCAAGAATGAATTACTGACTCGATGGAGTCGAGTAACCGGTACTACTAGCTTGTGTCTGTTCCTAGTATTTACAGAATGAATATCACTTATTTTTGTAAAACTACTTTTATTTTTGTGTACGTACATTATATTTTCATAAATGTATTGAGAGGCCAAAGTTAATACATTAATTTCCTTAAATTTTTGTCGCAGAGACTTTTTAGGCTTTAAATCATAAATTGCTCTTATGGCCCTCTTCTGTAAAACAAATATAATTTCAGTGTCAGCTGCGTGTCCCCATAGCAAAATACCATACGACATTATGCTATGGAAATAGCTAAAGTAAACTAGTCTAGCTGTTTCAACACTAGTAAGACTTCTATCTTTTTTACGGCATATGCTGCAGAACTAAGTTATTACTACTATTGCAGCTGTTAAAATTTAATTTAGTGTAAGTTTGATTCTTCTTCATTATCAGCTTGTAAAAGTCCACTACTGGACGTGGACCTCTCCAATTGTAAGGAGGATTTGCCTTAATCGTCACGCTTAGTAGCTCGACTAACAATCGCAGTATCATTGATGTTTCACTCCTTTGTCACTGATTCCCGTAATTTTTTATGGCATCTCCCATAGTCGCTTCTTACGACGTCCATAGGATAAAATGGGATGATGGATTCTCTTACGCTGCCTCCATACGTCAGTTTCATTAATATTTTACACTAAACGTGCTTAACACATTAAATATTTACAAATTTATTATAACTTCCTTACAGCTCTTTTGGAAGTAAAAGGCGAAAGTGGGAGACTGAAAGCAGAAACCTGAAACTGAAACCTGCTGCACCATGACAACGCACCGCCTCAATCCTCAGCGGTTGCTGTGGTAAAAATACACAAGTTATGGTTTTAACTGCTTGTTCATACGCCTTACTCACCAGATCTAGCCCCAAGCGACTTTTTTCCCTCATCTAAAAATTCAATCACTTTCGTGAACAATTATTTTGCATAGAAAAACACCGAGTACTATTTGGCCGGGTTAGAGAGATAAGAGCATCGCTGGGAGAATTGCGTAGAGTTACAAGGAGACTATGTAAAAAAATAAAAACAGACTTTAAGAAAAAATGTCTTGTATCTTTGTTATGTCAGAAACTGTTCAGATCATAGATATAATAATAGAAGGAGATATGCCCGGTAGTTGAAAATGTATCGGAACCCGGTGTCTCCAGTTGGTCCCTACCACCCGCCTACTACTACACTTACAGATCAGTAAAAGCAATAGATTCGCAGTCGCGCACGCACCAGCATTTTATAAATTAGAACGTACTACATAATCAATTATAAACCGTATCCCTACAGAAACAGCGTGCATTTACCATATCACCGTACTACTTACTCACACAAAAATATCAGTCGCTGTCGTTGTGCTGTGCATTTTAAAAACAAAAGCCATTTATTTTACATATACATTAGAGATTGACTAAATTGGAAAGTTATCGATTCTCTTCCATTTATACTAAAATTGCACTAAAATTAAAAATAAAATCAATAAAAAACGATATGCACAGGAAATTATATAATAAAAATAAACAATATGAAACTAAACATTAATTATTAAGTACCTAACCTACCTAACAAATACAATAAAAGAATCCGGTATTGTTGGTTTTGATTGTCATAACGTATTGAAAAAGTAGGTATTTTGGCATATGGTACTAGTTTTTGTAGGGAACCAGTTTGGTGGCCTTCCTGTGGCATCAATTAATTTCTTTTTTAAATTAGCATCTTTTGGGAAGCTGAAACTGTACGATAATAATTTATTTATCATTTACATATATCCTACGCAATTTCTTAACCTCACCATGTACCTGGCAAGCCTTTGTTAAAAAAAACCCCTGGTTGGTTAAGATATTGTTAAATATATGAAAACAAACACACACTCATGCATAACAAATAAATAGCCAGGAGAATTATGTTGACTTATTTTAGCAAAAGTCACTATTATAATATTATCTGAATTCTGAACCATGCCAATTAGGTATAATAACGCATTGGAAGGTTTTGAAAACATAAAAGTATGGAATTAACACGAAGATAAGGCATAATATACTATAATTGAACCCAAAACACTTCACCGATGATCAACCTAATTATTTAAGCAACTCACTTTATGATCGCTAGTTACGAATTCAGTGTAGTAAACGGTGAAAATAATCAAAATAATTAAATACCATTATGTCACATCAGTCTTCCCACCGGGCTGAAACGGTTGACAAATTGAAAGAATAAACTATAATTGCAATTCGCCAATCGACATTGTTGTCGATAGCATACATTAGTGGAAAGCACAACACTAACTCATCGCAAGATACAGTGGCCGTACTACACGTTTCATCCCCATAAATAAAGTATCGTTTTGTCATATTTACATTGCTTGTTCAGTCGCTTAGCGATATACATAAGTAGTGGTTAAGGAGCAATGTATTTACTACAAAATAGTACCGTTGCAGTGATATTTGAAAACAAAAATAACGCATTAAGAGCAAAAAATATTTTATGATTTGTTGTTTTTCATGATTTTAAAGATAAAGATAGTAAAATACTTATTCTTACATATAGTAAGTGATTCCATGATCTACAAAGATTTTGTTTTGGCTTCGGTTTTTACAAAAAAAACACTGAATAACACGGCATTCTGATATTGTTTCACGATTACGGTTGAAAGTATACTAATACGCAAAGACGGCCATTTTAATGGAACCTGAGCATTTTGATCATATCGTGCGGACACGGACACGCCCCCTTGCCACTTCTCCTCTTTTTAATATTTCTATGGTTCAGATCACCCACGTATATTTAGCAGTGAACTTTCGATAATGCTGTAATGATTTAATGAATTTAAATTAAATGCATTCCTATATAAATCTTAGAGCTATGAATAGTTTGAGAAGTTTACCTTACTCCTGTGCCTCTAAGCGGAAATAAAATTGACAGTTGAGTGTGTCATCACTGTGGCAACGAGTTAGAAATAGCACAGCACACGTCTGAGTAATTCCCGGTGTAGACGAAATTGCGTCCATACATTATCGCTGACGCGTGAAGGACGACTTCTCCTTTATTGAGTTTGATATGAGATGCGAGCGGTGTCATAGTGTACCATGTTGGGCTTGGCAAACAAGAAATATCGCAGAAGGAGTCTTTAAAAACAAAGAATATAAGTGCGTGTCAGAAATCCATTGCCATAAATACGGCAGCGTAAGAGCATTTTAGTCGTGGGCTTTTATATTTCCCAAAGTTGATTTCCGCATGATCTCTAGGATGCTTAGCCGGTATTGCTGCATATAAAGCCGTTGGTCCTGCGTCTTGTCTCTTTTAGGCCGTGCCGGTTTTTTTAAAGGATAGGGTGACAAACGAGCACACAGTCCACCTGATGGTAAATGTCTGCTGTGGCCCATAGACATCTAGATCTATCCTCGTTTGCGAATTAAAATGCAAATACGTTGTGACCCCTGAGGACTAAGATGGAATGCCTCTTTTCCAGTAAAAAAGGTCTCCGGTTCTCTACACTTACCACATGAAACACAGCAGTGTTAAGTTGCTATTTTAAGTTGGTATTCTTTGAGAGCGCGGTTCTACTCCGGTTGAGCCGACCCATTCGTGCTACAACTATACTACTAATATAGCTGCAGCATGACTTTATCAAGTATAAAAATGTTGTAAAAATACCACATATAAAAGTTTGTCGTCCCATTGGACTAAGAGAGTGAGCGAATAGAGAGTGCATCTGTGCTTACGCCCACATGCGTGCACTATAATCCTCCAAAAGCCATCTGGATTTAAATTTCATTTGGATTTGAAGACTCCGTTGAGACTGGCTTGTGTGACCGAAATTCAGTCTGGAAGACATTATGTATACGTTTGCAAAGCGCCAGGTAACTCTTCTGTAGTCCATATTGTAGAAAAGCTTCTATGATGACTACTTTAGCCTTTAATAAAATAAGATATATTCTATAGGAAATGTTTCCGAACTAATTCACTGTATTTTCTTAATTATCTGAGTAATTTACTAAGCGTGTAATCTCTTACCTATTCCACTGCTAAGTAGCATTGCACCAACTGTAGTGTTCCGGTTAATAAGGTTAGAGGGAGATTTGGCAGCCTATGAGGTATTTCTTCTCAGTACTCAGAGTTGACGAGACGTTTGTGACCTTTGGCTGTAGTGGTCTCAAATCTCTAGGTGATTAGATTATTTGTCACTGTAAAAGTCTAAAGCATGCTATAAAAATAAAAAAGGTTTCTTAAAAATATATCTATACAATGTATGGAAGTTAGTAGTAAACATTCGTTTTCAATTACATTTTCCAATTGTACCAAATACACATTGTATAGGGAATCCACTGTTTAGAAGACGTTAAGCGATTTATTGTTCGATACGATTTGATATATTATGGTAGGTCCGCGCATACGTAATGTATAAAATCTGTTGTCAAGAGGACGTTATACAGGAAAACTTTATGTTTCTTGGATTACACACTACTTGTTATGGATTGTTGTTTGTGTTCGCTTTTAACGTTGATTAAAACATTCAATTTCTTTTGTGAAGGACTTTTTTCAATGTAAAAGCAAACTGTTGCTTGGTGGGCAAATTTACTAAATCGAAGTCTACGAGTACCTCTGTAGATAGCACTCTCTTACCTGTTACTGCCGACAAGCAGCATTGAGTGCACTGCTGTGTTCCGAACTGAAGGATATAGAGAGCAGCATAGTTACAGTATGAGAGGCATTTCATAGTTCTTAGAGGTAACAACACATCTGTAGCCTACTTCGATTGAAGATAGGGCCCACATTTAACAGTGACAATAGGCTGGCTATTTAATTTGAAGAACCTACAACCGATGTGAAAAGGTTTTCTTTCACATCCGTTGTAGGTCTTAAAACGAGAATAATAACTCAACATTTGTATTATTTGTAAATTAAAGTTGGTAAAAAATTACATTGGCTACATCCACTCGATAAAAATTGTCGATGGGATGTACGCAAAATTATTTTTACAACATTAATATATGATGAATTTCCGCAAATTCTATTAATTATCTTATTTGTAATGATTTCTTATATTTACGCGCAGACTACACATTAAATAAAACTGGTTGCTGTAAAGCACCCGAAACGTCGGGAATTAAAAAGTTAAATTAAGCGCGATAACATGCGTAAAAATTAGTTTAATTTAATATCTTATTTGTAAATGACTAATTTTTAGTATACGAGTTCGGAATAAATATTAAGCCACGTACGAACCACTAAAGTGACATATCATAAGTGTTGAGAGCTATAGAGACATTGCTATTGATTTTGTTCTCATTTAACTATACCGTTATAGCCTACTAAAAGTCAACTGCTGAACATAGGCCACCCCTGAAGATTGCCTCGTAGATTGTATAGCGAGGACATTTGCCATAGTTGCCATGATTGGCGAGCGGGTCGGAAACCGCAGTTTATATTTTATTTTTAGTCGTTATTATAATGACGCCGTTGCCCACTTCCCGGTTTGATTCCCTCTGTAGCCTCTTACGACACCCATGGGATGTTTTGGGGTAGTGTATATTAGCAGTAGTATATTTGTGCCATTTGCTGTAGATACTCTCGGTCCGCGGGGTCCATGTCCGGTGAAATTCCTAAAGGAACTTCGTCCGTGCTGGTGATAAAAGAGTTGGTTCTTAACTCGCTTAAAGTCTAAGTATAGCCCTTCAGCGGGGAAACACAGCTAGCGTTCTTGGCACGATACTGCAGGGAGTAGGACTGTATGATAATTAAGTTACTTGTTTTAGTTTTCTTATTATAGTTTTTATTTATTATATAAGCTAAGAAATCGCAAACAGCAGTAACGGCAGAAAATGTATGGACTACTGAAATGTTGGTAAGAGAAGACCCACGAATCACATACATGGACATCGAAAGGATTACAGGCATTAGTTTAAGGAGCATTCATACCATCCTACATCAACATCTTGGAGTGAGGAAGCTTTGTTGTTGATGGATCCCTCGTTTGCACTCTGAAAGCGAAAAACATACTCGTGTAGATTGGTGCTATGAAATGCGTCTAAGTTTTGAAAGCGGGGCATCTAGGAGTGTTTCAAAAATTGTTACTGAAGACGAGACATGGATCTATTAATTTGATCCGGAAAATAAAGGGTAGTAGTAGGGTATGAGTCTACCCAGATGGACAGTTACGGCCAAAACTGCAAAGACCTCGCAACGTACGCAAAAAATGGTGGTTAGTTTTTTTTTCGCGGAGCGGAACATTTGTCGACATCAATGCTGGAAAATTGTAGGTCAGTCAACTCTGAATGGTATACTACAGTTGCATTACAAAGATTTTCAAGCTGTGCGGGAGAGAAGACCAAATACCGGGCTTCGGGGTATCATGCTGCATCACGATAACGCCTCTTCACATACTTCCCATAGAACAAAAGCATTTATTGAGGAATCTGGTGTTGAAACTCTAAGGCTGAGATCTAAAGATCGTACTTTGACTTTGCTCAGACTTAGCATACGAAAAACGTAACTGAGCATATGCTTAGCATAATCTTTGATTTTGAATTTATAGTTGTATCGGGCTAAGATCAAGCTAAGCTTATGCTAATGCCCATACAGTCCAAATATTAGTGGATGCTTCATTCCACACGTTATGTTTTTGACTTTACTGTATAAAATTAAAAAAAATATATATATTTAAAATTAAAATTACTGTATAACATTATTTTATATATATATATATACTTAGTCGGGTCATAAGTTCTGTCAAAACCTTAATATTTAAAATTTTTGAATACTGGCTAGATGAACTTTACAAATTTAAAAAATATAACGTTTGCGCTTGCCGAAAATAAAAAAGACATTCATTTTCATTCATTTTCAAATATGGAGTGGTCGAAGAACGAAGATAGAGTAGCAGTTATCGCATTGCACCGCTGTGGTTACGCGCCAAAAGAGATTTTCAATATTCTACAAAAGTTGAAAATAACCCTATGATTTGTTTATCGCACTATCAAACGATTCACTGAAGATTCAAGCTTCGAAGATCGTAAGAGGACCGGCCGACCTCGTACAGTTAGGACACCCGCGATCATCAAAGCAGTGGAGGCGCGAATCCAATGAAATCCTGTTCGTAAACAAAAAATCTTAGCTCTTCAGATGGGCCTAAGCAGAACCACGGTCAAAAGAATGATCAATGAAGACCTAGGACTACGAGGTTATCATAAGAAGACCGGACATATTTTGAACGAGCGTTTGAAAAAAATTAGGCTGGATATATCCCGCGCTTAGTTACGGCGGTACGCGGGAAAAAATGCCGCGAAATTTTGTTTTCGGATGTAAATTTTTTTAACATCGAAGAAAGTTATAATAAACAAAATGATAAGGTGTATGCCCACAGCAGTGAAGAAGCCAGCACGTGTATTCCGAGAGTTCAACGAGGACATTATCCTTCGTTACTCATGGTTTGGCTTGGAGCCTCATACTCAGGCTTAACTGAGGTGTTTTTCTGTGAAAAAGGTGTAAAAACCAGTGCCGAGTTGTACCAAAATATCGTCTTAACAAACATAGTGGAACCTCTTTTTCAAATAATGTTCAAAAATAGACATTGGATATTCCAACAGGACTCTGCACCAGCTCATAGGGCACGAATCACGTAAAACTGGTTGAGTTGAAAAAATTAAATAAATGCAAGTTTTTTTCAAGCGCCGAAAAAGCCGTGGCTACCTACGAAGAAGTGATTTCCGACCAGTCAGATCAAGACTGGCAAAAGTGTTTTCAGAGTTGGTTTAGGCGAATGGAACTTTGTATAGAGCATGATGGAGAATATTTTGAAAATATATAAATATTAATAGTATCTAGAATACTTTTTGTATATCTAATAACTTATTGAGTGACCTTCGAATAAGAAATCATTACAAATTAGATAATTAATAGAATTTGCGAAAATCCATTATATGAAAGTTGGTAAATATAATTTTGCGTACATCCGATCGAGAGTACCCAAAGTATTTTTTATCAAATTCATTTTACAAATAATACAAATGTTGAGAGAGACCTATAACCTATGTGAAAGGAAACCTTTTCTTCCAAATTGGCTGTAGGTTCTTCAAATTGAATGGCCGGCCTATTGTCACTGTTAACTGTGGGCCTCTCTTATTTATGGGAAGGTTTACCAAAATCGTAAATATAAGAATATGAGAAATGTTCTTATATTTAAATAATTTTGATGTTACGAAAAAATAATAAAAAAATAGTTATGAAACATTTATGGAACACGGTATGTGGTTAGAAGTAAATACAAATTGACACCAATAATAGATGGTCTACAAACCAAGAGTAGCAATGCCCATCATGATATGATAAAGGGCAGGTTCTCCATACCATAACCTTCTTTATTTGTACTAAAAGATTTACTACTACTGACAGAATCACGACAACGATTAAGAGACTCGTAGAATGACGGATCCAAGATAGGTGCCTGCGCCATACTTTATTTTGCTTGAACGAGTGAGGGTTCAGAAATTTATCCTCATTCCTGTATGTCTTCTTTTAAACAATATAATAAAAAATAAAAATTTTACCATTAACGTTGATCATGATTATGATTACGATTACGACCACGACGTCACGTGATGTGAACACGCAACCTGCAATCTTTGGACATGTTCATTATCATGTTGTCTTCTTTATCCTTAAAAAAACCCGCACTTCGCTCACGAGAAGTTATCGTCTTCTGCAGTTTACAGCTCCTGCAAACAGTCTTAACTTGTCTTTATCTTGACTCACCGTATAAGGCATAATTCTGACACTTGCTTCGGCTCATCCATCTCACTGACATTACTTCCAAGTACGTACATTTACGCATTACTTACTGGTATTTCGGATGCATTGGCATTTAGGGCCACACCGGCATATTGCTTGAACCGGCGTCACTAGCTCTTACGTGCATAGCATGCATTACCTGCCAGCTTTTAGGTCATCTTGTAGTATGGCATGTAGGTAATACTGCAATCTGATGAAAACTGCATCTCACTCCTCGCAGTTGTGGATCGAACAGCCCTAAATCTGGGATAATTTCAAATCACCAATGTCTGTCTCGAGTCGATCTCTAAGTCGAGAATCTAAAATTTCTTGGCGGGTACTTTTTGGGGCGAGCGCTAGCGCTAGAACTGTTTGATTTTATTTTCATAAGATATACACAATTAAAAAAAATGTGTCCTCTATATAACCAAATACTCTTACATGCAACTTATACTACTGTACTTATAATATTTTAAATTTGATATAACTTTTATACAACTTCATTATGATATACTTGCAAGATTACACATTCAAAATAGCTTTTAATGTAATTTTTATGAATATTTTTATCGAGAAAATTATTGAGTCGTGTTTCTTTCTTTTATAATCATCATCATTATCATTACATCCCTTGACAAGTCCACTGCTGAACATAGGCCTCCTCCAAGGAATGCCACAAAGCACGGTCCTGAGCCACCTGCATCTATCGACTTCCTGCATATCTTACCAGGTCGTCACTCCATCTAGTGGGGGGATGTCCTACACTTCGTCCGCCGGTACGAAGCCGCTACTCGAGAACCTGTTCTTCCCATCGGTTGTCGGTTCTTCGAGCTATATGGCCGGCCCATTGCCACTTCAGCTCACTAATCCGTTGGGCTATGTCGGTCACTCTGGTTCTACTGCGGATATCCTCATTTTTAAGTTAATCACGCAGAGAAACTCTGAGCATAGCCCTCTCCATAGCTCGCTGGGCGACCTTGAGCTTCCTTATCCGGCTAGCAGTGAAGGACCACTTTCTTTGTTTATTCGACCCTTTTCCGTATGTCTTTTTTTATATAACGATTATCTTTTTCCGCAATAATTACAACTTATAAATTTTCAAACGCTCAAAAAACTTAAAAAGGACTGCTAATCGCCTTAAGAACGCTCCGGCAACTGGACTTCACTATCAAACACCGGTTGAAATGTTTAACACCAATTCCGGTTTCGACCAAAGCTTAAAAATTCTCTATGTGGCATTAGAGAGGCTGTTTTGATGATTTTTGTTCCCAGTCAAATGTTTTATAACAAATCGTATCCGTCAGAAAACTTCCAAGCATCCATCTTTCTATTGCTCAACATTAAGCCTGTAGAGTTTTTGTACTGCTTTATGCATCATATATGAGAAAACTTTAGTCTTCAGGATTTGCAATATTATGGACAATAAAAAACCAGAAAAAGCTCGCAAAAAACTAACCAGCCTAACTGAATCAGCATATTGGCTTCTATAATGAAGTTGTGCCTTTCTTTTTGCGCTGTCTTCCCGAGATTTACCCTTGAACAAATTAAAAAAGCTCCTTTTGTGGTTATATAGATTTGTTAAGACGACTTCCAAGTAACAAAAAACAAGTAGATTATTAAAATATTGTTGCGTGCCACTATTAATGTCTTGTAGATGGCAACACTAGTTACACTAGCGCCCTCTAATGTCGAGTAG
This sequence comes from Parnassius glacialis, assembly GCA_033319125.1. Lineage (NCBI taxonomy): Eukaryota > Metazoa > Arthropoda > Insecta > Lepidoptera > Papilionidae > Parnassius > Parnassius glacialis. Next base: position 25,880,583 of record JAVANC010000005.1, on the reverse strand, counting down.
CAGAACTAGGAGACTCATGATACTTCTAGAAATTTCGGGACGGATATGTACCCGAACATTCTAGATGTCGCTACAGTAGAAGGTTCCGGAAACTATCTGAGGCCTTATATAAGGCCAGTATAGACCACGACCGGCGCAGTATTGAATTGGCGATACTAGAGAATACTTCGAAGCGAAATAACTGCGAACTAAAGTGATTGCGTTTTATTATTAGTGTGGTTTTAGATTGTTATTAGTGTTGTCTAATGAAAGTGTCAATTTTGGTAATTCAATCAGCAGTTTTTAATTGTCTTGAACCCCAAGCTGGTAACAATTCGTGTCAGAAGTGGGATCAAATCATGCCGATTATACCAAAGGACGACATGGAGGGTATCCGTACCCGAAGTCAACGCCAGCTGGAGACGGACCAGATACGATTTGGTAATGCAACGCTGCAAACGTCGGAGGGCCAGGTGCTGACCACGGAGGCCAGCCCGTCAGCAGCACCTCCATCGGCAGCACCTGACTTAGGTTCTCTGATGATGATGCTGCAGGATCAGGCTCGCTGACAGGAGGAACAGGCTCGGCGACAGGAGGAACAGACCCGTCGGTTGTAAAAACAGCTGCAACGCTATAAGGAAGAGCAGATGCTCCTCATGAAGGACCTTTACGCTACCTTCGGGAAAGAGATAAAGGAGTTGAAGGATAGGGTTGCTCAATATGACAACCGCCTGTCGGAAGCTGAAACCCGAATCAAACAAGTGTACAATCGGGTTGACAACGTGATGGCTGACGTGAAAAAAACGCTGGACAACCTCAAACATGGAGATGGAATTACAGCCCCCGTGGTAGCTACATTACCTTCGCTAGATGGATTATTCAAAGTGCCGCCGTTTGACGGGACTTCTTCCTGGTCGGCCTACAAAATCCAATTCGAGGCTGTCATGAAGGCGAACGGCTGGAATAAAAGTCAGGCCATGACTGCTCTCACCCTAGGCCTGCGTGACCAGGCCTTATCTGTTCTGGAAGCTCTCGGTAAGGAAGTGACTTACGAGCAGCTCCTTGAGGCATTGGAGTCGAGATATGGCGACGCTCACCTGGAACACGTCTTTCGTGCGCAGCTCAAAGATCGCGTGCAATACAGCAACGAAAACCTGCAGCAGTGGGCCCTTGAGGTGGAGTAGCTGGTTCGGATAGCATACCAGTCTGTACCTGCGCTCATTGTAGGGAACCTGGTGCAGACATTCATCGACGGCATCCGCGACCTTGAAGTCAGAGCTGCTGTGAGGCTCGGGCACCACGAGACGCTTAAGGACGCGTTGGCCCATGCACTGGAGGTAGAAGCCGTGCGGCAGGATCATCGTTCCCATCGCGTCAGGGAGCTTCCAGCAGCTACATTTCACGACCGCAATAAAGGATACAGCCCTAGATGCTACGGCTGTGGGAAAAGGGGCCATCTTCGATCCAGCTGCCCTAAACAAACTGTAGAAAACGGTGATCGATCTCGAGAGGGTAGTGTGGCTAACAGCACCGCCCAGCAGCAGCAGGGAAACTGGCGGGTGCTGACTGATTTTAGAAGAGGTACTCCTAAGATTGTCCATGTGGATCGACTGGCGCGTTATTATGGGGCCAATAATGCTCGGGACGAGCATGTCTTAGGAGGGGGGCAGTGTTGCGCGCCACTATTAATGTCTTGTACATGGCAACACTAGTTACACTAGCGCCCTCTAGTTTCGAGTAGCAGAACTAGGAGACTCATGATCCTTCTAGAAATTTCGGGACCGATATGTACCCGAACATTCTAGATGTCGCTACAGTAGAAGATTCCGGAAACTATCTGAAGCCTTATATAAGGCCAGTATAGACTACGACCGGGGCCGTATTGATTTGGCGATACAAGAGAATACTTCGAAGCGAAATAACTGCGAACTGAAGTGATTGTGTTTTATTATTAGTGTGATTTTAGATTGTAATTAGTGTTGTGTAATTAAAGTGTCAATTTTGGTAATTCAATCGGTAGTTTTTAATTGTCTTGAACCCCAAGCTCGTAACAATATATATTAGAAAACGAACAACAAAATCTACAAAAAAAATTATGAATTATAAATTTTGTCTCCATTTATGTTGATTATTATGCTTGACATATTCTCTTTTAAGTTTACGCCAGCATTTTCAGTTGACAGGCAAAATCAATATCCGGGCGTTTTATTATTCAACTCATTGAAGACTTAGGGAGCGATGTCTTTGATATAATGCCATTGGCTCACATTTTAATAAGATTTTGTGCGCAGTAATTTTTTCCTAATACATGCATACAGTCTTAAATATCATAAACACAACTCGAAACAAAGTAATTTAAATTTCTTAGTATAAAATTGTACAAAATGCCTATTATATAAAAAGTACCTATTTCAACCACTAAGCTGTACTCATCCACAATTAGAATATTTTAGATACGCAAAAAAGAGTCCAACCAATAAAGGATAGTAAATAAGGGAAATAGACATCTCGAACAAATTTTTGTAATTTTGCTTTTTATCGCCTGAGACTTTTGCCAGCTATTTTTGGGTACGAAAATTATTTGTTATTATATAATATATAGCTTATTTTTTACACAAAAGTGGGTGGGATTCCTTTTAGATAAACACGTGTATTTTTGTTTAAGTTAAAAGGATCACAGTATGTAAGTCATTAATTTGATTGTTTAGAGGTGACATCGCATCGTTTAAAAGTTGATTGCAGATGATGATTGCAGTCGCGTTAGACTGTTAGTCCTTTAATTAAAAAAAAATCATATGACGTGTAGTCGATAAAGATTTAGCTGAATATTTTCTTATTTAAAAGAATGTAGGAGGAGCCGTGGCAGCTCTAGGCAGCGCTCGTTGTAAATTTCATACTACGCGAGCACGACCGAGCCCCTCCGGCACCCATGATACTGTTAATTGCAAATTTAAATACCAATCTCTCACGTGATCTACAGTAAATATAAAATATCACCAAATATATCTGGTGCTGGCACTGCTGGTGCTCTGTGAACTTACACAACTAAATGTTTCGTACTGCCTGGGGCAGTACAAAAATAATACATGATATCAAAATTACTGATAAGTCAATAATTTGTTGTCATTCTGTTTTGTCATGCTATAAATTAATTTATTTTTTATTGGTATACACATACTAGGCTGAATTAGACATTGTTTTATTTTCTTTAAAAAATAATTTAAACTAAAATTACAATCTATACTTAAGTTAGGTAACAACATTTCGTTAGATGTTATTCCTAATCACGTACAACAGTCTGGAAAATACACCCATTATATATAACGTTTATTGACTAGCGGAGACTGCAAAGAAAAATATCGTAAAGAATCCTATAGGGAAAGCTTGAATAATGTCCATAACGGTGCTTTACCACAACGTATAGGACTTTAACTCTGAAGTCCTTTGTACCTTTAAAATGTTTAAATTTTAATTTTTAACTCTGTTTCTACACAGTTTATTTAAAGTGAATTAATATTAGAATTCGGAAATATTTAATAAGTATGATGCATAAAATTCTAGTTTTCGTTCATGTGTATTGTATTAATATACATTTATGACATTCATTACTTTTACTTTTGTTACGTGGTAGAGATACACTGCAGCTTTGTCATGGCTGCAGCACGAATAGGTCGGCTCGTCTGGGGAAGGACCACGGTCTCGCAGAATAAGCGTAAAAAAGTAACACAGTTTTGTAATGATTCAGATGGTAATTGTAGAGAACCGGAGACCCCTTTTACTGGTAACCAGGCATTCCATATTAGTTCACATTGGTGCCAACACATCGTAATAGATGTGTATGGACCACAAAACCAACTAAGTGGACAATATTCTCTTTTGTCATCCTACTTCTATAAAAAAATCTACTTTAATAGGTGGTATGTCTTCTTATTTGTCACCTGCTCTAATACCTACTTCATCACAGCCGCTGTTTGTTTCCAGTTAGAAGGATAAGAAAGTAAAATAACAGGCTGTGAGGCATTTCAGCCAGTTCTAGGCGTCCAATAGCCCCAGTGGTCACTTAAGATTAACTTTAAACTCGCATGTCCATTTAATATATAATAAAAGAAAAGTAAAGTAAAGTTGCAGCCTATTTATGTCCCACTGCTGGGCACAGGCCTCCTCTCATTTCTGAGAGGGTTTTAGGGCAAGGAAATGTCCGCCGCGCTGCCCCATTGCGTGTTGGCGAACTTCACATGTCTTCGAAATATTTCAAGAATATATAATAATTTGACTCTAATTTATTATTTAGTCTTTTTAAGAAATTTTACCGCCACGTCATGATCTTACTACTTTATTAAGATAATAACTAACTCAATCACAGGGAACCTCATATCTTTAACATACCAATAGCTTTTACAAAAGGCATTTTTCATCTATTACATAATACATCTCATGTTTGATAGAGACCAACAACTTAGCAAACAAACAAAATTTTATTTTATGGCCTTTAAAGGAAATTCTTTAAATTAAATAAGTTAGCGATATTGGAGGATATTCTTATATGCAGCTACAGCCTTAGAAATGTTATATTTTATGGTAGTAACTCTTTTACTACTTTTAATACTGGCTACTGTAAACCACTGCGGGCGCTTTTAAAAAAATAAAATATCGCAGCTATACTGCTGTTTTTGTAAATGGTGGAAAATATAACTTAACATATTTGTTTGATCGTGAATTTACAAAAGGATCGAAAGAACGATAAACTTCACAACCACCACTTTAATCGTTTGAAATATTCCACAAACAAATGCTTTTGAATTTATGTACACAACGTGTATTAACTCTCGTGTCTATTTGCTATTCGGTTTTTTTATTTGATTTTAATAGCTTCCATCCATCCGTTCATAATAGCCTATATAGGTTCACTGAAGAAAATAAATCATAGAGCATAGCTTGCCGTATGTCGGATTTTGCCGTAGTTGTCATGTGTGGCAGACGGGTTGGCATCTGAAGTTTTTTATATTTTGATCTTGTGTTTCAGTTTCCCTTTGTCGCCTCTTTCGACACCAACAGGGTAGTGGTAATTCTACACGCTATTGGATATTCTCTACCGTGTAGTGGTGGTGTTAGAATATTCACTATCCCATATTTTCATAGGAATAATTTTAATTTTAATATCTTAAAGTAGGATAAGATAATGTATTTATTATTAAGGAACTGACCTATAATACTTTTATATTTTCAAAGCCGTTGAATAAATAAATGCTTAACTGTTAAATAATGTTTTTACATAACGATGATGTTTATCCTAAATTATGATAAGTGTCGGAAGGTTTCAACTGCGCAAATGCACATGACAAAGGCCCACTGACCAGTATTAGATGTAAGACTTATATGATGATATCAAAAGTTGACTAGAATGCAGTGTGAGAGACACCAAGGCAAAGCCGACCGAAAATCCAACAATTTGTGTTTTCTCACAAATTTTCGACAGCTAGTGGTCAAAATCAGGATGCGCAACGTAGCAGATAGGCTCTCTAAATACTAGACAAAGCGTATACTACATAAAATATCACCTGTGCAGCTTATGTTCAATAGGCCTTATAAAGACGCTACGGTAACGATTGTCTATAGGAAGATACTTTAAATTTAATATTATATGAAAACTTGGTTCAAGTTTATAAAAAAATTTTATTGATATTGGAGGTAACAATTTTGTATCTACTACAGCACGTGGACATCAACAACCAATTACAAATGAGTCAGGTGTGTTGTCACCTCTGAGGACTAAGATGGAATGCCTCACGGCTTGTCACTATACCACTCTATAAAAATTCAAACTAAAAGACTGCAATGGGTGATCTGCTCAATGGCAGCATAAATAAGCATAAGCATGTCATATACCCAGACGGACTCCTAAGAAAAGAAAAGATATGGAGACGATTTAATCTAGTGATTGTAATAAATACATTTTGTGACTGTGTTAAAGAAAGTTAAATATTTTTTTTTTTCATTTGAATAAACTTTCTGTTTATGTTCTCTGTCCTTTTAAGATTAAAACCATAGAATAAATATACGAATTATTTGACTTAAAATATTTGTTACCATTTAGGTCCAGATGTGTTGTAAAGCCGGAATAACATTAACTCAGCATTATGTGTATATTGAATTTTCGAAAATAATGTTTTGCTTATATTATCTCAGTTATTTAACTTATGTATAATTTCTGATATACCAAATCGTACTAAGAGATATAGTGAAATAAAATTAACATCATATTTTTTACGTGGTTGAGTGGTGGAAATCGTAGTTAGGTGGGGTATTCAACGTGGTAGAGCCATGCTGCAGCTATATTAGTAGTATAGTTGTAGCACGAATTGGTCGGCTCGACCGGGGAAGGACCACGCTCTCACAGAATACCAGCGTCAAATAGTAGCTTCATGCTGCTGTGTTTCGTATGGTGAGTGTAGAGAACCGGAGACCCTTTTTACTGGAAAAGAGGCATTCTATCTTAGTCCTCATTTTGATTCGCAAACGAGGATAAATGTAGATGTTTATGGGGCACAGTAACCACTTACCATCAGGTGGACTGTGTGCTCGTTTGTCACCTAAGGGGGAGGGGTTGTTTCTAAAATGTGCTTTTTATGTCACCTATAAAAAAAAAAACTTTACTATGTTAAATGAAGAAAATCGATATTAAAAGTCGCAAACGAAACGTTCATAAATTTTGAGTGCCAAGAAAGTATGCACTTATTCACTAAATTTATTCGCACATATTATTAAACATTATCATTACAGCCCTTCACAAGTCCACTACTGAACATAGGCCTCCTCCAAGGAATGTCTCAAAGCACGGTCCTTAGGTACCAGCATCCATCAATTTCCTGCATGTCTTACCAGATCGTCACTCCATATAGTAGGGGAACGCTCTACAATTCACTTGACGGTTCGAGGCTGCCACTCGAGAACCTTTCTTTACCATCGGTTGTCAGTTCACCTAGCTATATGGCCGGCCCATTTCCACTTCAACTTACTAATCCGTTGGGTTATGTAAGTTACTTCGGTTCTATTGCCGGTGCCCTCGGTTATAAGTCTATCATGCAAAGAAACCCCGAGCATAGCCCTCTCCATAGCTATCCATCCATCTATATAGCATCCTACTTACTTTTACTACGTACTACTATTATTTACTCTGTACTTTTAAAATATTGTTATAAAAATCTCTGATTATTATAATAATCAAGTATGTATGAAATGCTGGTTTTTGGAATAATTTGTATTTGTACAGCGATCTTTTTCAGCCGCTGCAAACAACTAATACAGTATCCATTCACGACGGCAGTAGACGCCGAACTGAGTGAAGCTGTGAGTCAGACTGCGGCAGTCTATTTACAAATATAAATTTATACAAGGCCGCTAAAATACCGAAAATTTGGACATTTTGTAGCTAAAAAATTAATTATATTAAACTAAACAAAATAAAATTAAACTACCATTTACATTCCATTACTTCCCGAGAGATTGAGAGATTAAAATAGATTGAGTTTAACAATTAATATTTTCAAAAGTTATCGCCTTTACTACGCCACTACATGCGAACTTGATAAATCTACACATAATAAACCACTAAATTCACGTTTTTATGTAAAAATAGCAAGTAATCGATTTAAAAAAAAATATAAATAAGTTCAACAATCATTTATCTTTCTAAAATGTGCTTTTCATGTCATTTATATGTTCCATATGATTGTTAAATACGATTTCATGCGATAAAACGTTGGAGTCTTGATTTTTAGGCGCTAGTAGAACATACCTACGCACTTTGCGCTAGGCTTGCAATAATAGAGCGGTGCTAGTTTTCGAATCAAGCAGGTCGATCTACGCCGACTAATCCATTCTACCATTAATCGATGCCATTGATCAATCGGTGTGGTAGTAGCTATCGATCGACGTCGAGTAATCCATTCCACCATGCTATCGATCGACGATTCATCCACGATTGATCAATTTTTTTTTATAGGATAAGGGTGACAAACGAGCACACAGTCCACCTGAAGGTTAGTGGTTCCTGCGGCCCATAGACATCTACATCTGTCCTCTATTACAAATCAAAATGCAGATGCGTTGTCACCTGCGAGGACTAAGATGGAATGCCTCACTTCGAGTAAAAAGGGCCTCCGGCCACCTGCACTCACCAAGCAAAACGCATAGGTAAACCTCTTCTTTACGCTGGTATTCTGTGAGGTCGTGGTACCACCCCGGTTCGAGCCGGCCCATCCGTGCGACAGCAAAAGATGCCGCGTGGCTCTACCACTGTTTAATTAATGTGGTAACACATTTACACGTGACTTTTGTTTTGTTCATATTCATCTTAAGACCTATCCGTTGGGAGACACTTTTGAGCGATTCTCCCATAAGGACTATATCTTCGGCAAATCGAAGGTCAGTGATGTAATCGCCATTGACGTTAATACTGTATCTTTTTCAGTCATCTAAAATAAGAGAACGATAAAACAAAAAAGATATATAATGTACACATTACCATGTGATTACTCCCACCGAAAATTGGTTTAAACGAGATCTAGTAAGTAGTTTTTTTTAAACGTCATAAATCGTAAATAATGTTACTTGCTGCTACGGAACCTTTAATGGGTGAGTCCGACTAGCACTTGGCCAATTATTTCTAATTGTAGAGTCCAGTGAAATACTGTTTGACAAACGGCAAAATAAAAAATTTTGTAACATTTATAGAACGCAAACCGAGGATTTATTTTATTATTGTGTGGGCATGTCTTCAGTTCAATATAAACATTCAAGATAAATATCGACATTAATTTTGAAAGAACTTATAATAAGAATCCTTAGAATCCTTAAATTAATAGTTACTCTTATTTTTAATTTTATTTGTTTTTATACATATAAAGGTTCAGATTGCAATATAATTTAAAGTAAAATGTTTCAAGCTTGATAAAGCACGTTGGTAGTCGTTACTTAAGATTAAGGGTTTCTTATAGACTATCAAGGTTTCTTAACGATGTTTCCCTTCGCAGTTGAGTCCGTGATAAATTTCAAACCTTATTCTAAGCATTACTTTTAAGCTATTAAGGTACATTCGTTTACACATATTCCAATTAAAATAGTAAAACTATTATTAAAGGAAAAGTTTTGTTTTGTAAAACATTTTATTTTTCTTTATATTATTGAATAAGGATAACAAATGAGGACATATTCCACAGAAATTCCATAGACGAATCAAAATTCAGATGTGTTGTGTGTAAGATTTATTTTCAGAAAAAATGGTACCCAGTTCACCATACGAAACACTGCAGTATAAAGGTGCTATTTCACAAATACTGGTGATAGGAGGCCTGGTTCTTTTACTGCTTAACGCCTAACTTAACTAAGTATAGCCATTTAGCGAAGAGACGCACTTAATGTTCTTGGCACTATATCTTAATGAAATTTAAAATGAAAGTGTAGGTTAATCAACTAATTAATTTTGAATTATCGATAGAAAAATAAAACTAATTAGTTTTCTGTGTTTGTTAAGGTTGGATATGTTCCATAACCCAGAAATTTTATCATATCTTCATCTTGTTAAATTAAAAAAAAAAACCTTAGAAGTTAGTAGTAGAAGTATAAAATAAACACTAAAAGTAAATTTAGCAGATATAAGAAAAAGTTCCATATCAAAGACGTCGCCTCTCGATTCCGCAATAAGGTGAATAATCGATCATCGAGATATTGCCTGCCTACCAAGCGCCGCGGTCAATCTTATAAAGAAATAGCACTAGGAATTTCGTGTCAATAATAATGACTGCTTAACATATACCATTACAGTAAATAGTATCTTTTTGAAGACAACCATTGACTTGGATGTCTGTTAATTTTTCATCATTCATCATTACAGCCTTTCATAAGTCCACTGCTGAACATAGGCCTCCCCCGAGGAATGCCACAAAGCACGGTCCTGAGCCACCTGCATCCATCGATTTCCTGCATGTTATACCAGGTCGTCACTCCATTTAATGGGGGGTCGCCCTAAACTTTGCCTACCGGTACGAGGCTGCCACTCGAGAACCTTTCTTCCCCTTCGGTTGTCGGTTCTTCGAGCTATATAGCCGGCCCACTGCCACTTCAGCTTACTATTCCGTTGGGCTATGTCGGTTACTCTGGTACTACTGCAGATATCCTCATTTCAAAGTTTATTATGCAGAAAAACCACGAGTATAGCCCTTTCCATAGCTCGCTAAACGACCTTGAGCTTCCTAATACAGCCAGCAGTGAAGGACCACGTCTCAGATCCGTAAGTCATCATTGGCAACACGCACTGGTTGTACAATTTCGTTTTCAGGTTTTGAAGTATGTCTAACGAGAAGATGTTTCGTAGTTTCCCGAACGCTGCCTAGCCGAGTTGAATCCGTCGATTGACCTCTCGGTCGAAGTTGGACTTACCTAGTCGGACTATTTGTCCCAGGTAAACATACTCGTCAACAACTTCGAGCTTAGTGCTCCCAACAACTAACGGCATAGGTGTGACATGGATGTTAAACATGATTTTTGTTTTGTCCATTTTCATCTTAAGACCTATCCGTTGGGAGACACTATTGACGTCATTGAGCATAGTGCTTAGGTCCCCCAGCGATTCTGCCATAAGGACTATATCATCGGAAAATCGAAGGTGAGTGATGTACTCGCCATTGATGTTAATACCGCATCCTTTCCAGTCCAGAAGCTTGAAAACGTCTTCCAATGCAGCGGTGAAGAGTTTCGGGGATATTACGTCACACTGTCTTCTCTCTCTCTGCAAATGGATAGGTTTCGTACTCTGGTTCTATACTCGGATAGCTAGCGTAGCCTTACTGTACAAATACTTCAGCACTTCGATATACCGACAGTCAATTTGACACCACTGAAGGGACTGCAGCACTGCCCAAATTTCGACGGAATAAAAGGCTTTCTCATAGTCAAAATACGCAAGGCAAAGAGGCGGATTATACTCCTCTGTCTTCTGTACACTTTGCCGGAGGGAAACCGGCTTGTTCGGGAGGATGGACGTCGTCAATTCTGCATGCAAGACGAATCGTTATGGCTCGCGAAAACAGCACGTAGACTTGTCTTAGAAGGGAAATCGGTCTCTAGTTCTTCAAGAGAGCGTTGTCGCCTTTCTTGAAGAGCAAGACCACCGCACTTCTGTGCCATGCCTTCGGAGTAGCGCCACCATGGAGGACGGGATTGAAGAGCTTCTGAAGGACTTCATGTACCGGTTATTGAATTCTTAGCGCTTCTGCAATGTTTACGGAGGCACACGTAAATGGTTTTGTCGCCATAATACGTAAACGTTGCGCTTCATATGTCAATAGTATCATGGGCGCCTTGGCAGACCGTTGGGACTCGCCGATGCTTGCTCGATGGATATGCCTGTTCTCATTCAAGTAGTCGTCTTGTTGGCAGCGGCGGGAGCCACGTGTGTTTGTTTGTGTGTTTTGTCTGTTTGCCTGTGTCTTATGTTAAATTGTTTTATGTTGAATTATCCAATTACTAACTTTAGTTATAAACTCAATTGTTACTAACCCATATGGATCATGATGTCCGAAATAAACGTTTTATTAATATTATTATTTTGTATATATCTATGTTATCCCTATTAAAAAGGTAACTTAAAACCTAATCATACGGACCGAAGCCAAGCGTGAGTAGGTGCTAGGTGACGGTGTAAACAGAGGTGATGGATGACGTGAGAAATTTGCTTGTGAGTCGGCAGGTGTTGAGAATGACAGATTACTACCACATATTTTAATCCACCCAAATTGTATGGTACACGTTTGCAAGTAAATTCTTTAAAAATATTCATAATAGAGTGCACAACACTGAGTGTGGAAATGTAAAAGTCGCTTTATATCTCCGGAGTCCATTAATAACAACGGTCTTCGAAATTTAAATTAAACTACTGTACTTTCCCATAAAATTTACATTTTCAATGACTATTAACAAATCCCAACGGCTTAGACACTCAATGATCAAGGCATTCAATTTTTTTCTAATGAACATCTGTATGTAGCCTTTTTGTCCGTCATTTTCAGGCAATTTTTTTTTCATATTGTTTAATGAAAAACCGGCAAAGTGCGAGTCGGACTCGCGCACCGAGGGTTCCGAACAATTCTGTAGGAATATAAGTTTAAAATTATTAATAATATTTTTAATATATGATGTAACTAAAAATTTATGCTTTTCGCAATTTTTCCTTTATCTGTGCTATAAAACGTTGCTTCGTACCAAATTTCAAGATTCTGAGTTCACGGGAAGTACCCTGTAGGTTTTGATTCCCTTGCGAATGTCGAAAATTTACGGCATAAATGGCTGTATCTTTTGATTGCGTTGGCTTAGAAGTTTTATTTTTTCACAGCTCTAAGGGACAGTAGACTTGAGTATTTGATATGAATTTCAGCTTGATACCTCCACGCGTTCCTGAGAAAAAGTGTCTTGACAGACAGACAGACAAATAGACGGACAACAAAGTGATCCTATAAGGGTTCCGTTTTTTCCTTTTAAGGTACGGAACCCTAAAATCAGCTGAACACATTCGTATATGGAAACAGACTGTAATAACTGGCAGTAATGATGAAACTTTGACATTTACAGCTAAAATTACCAAAGTTGTTAAACCTGTAAGCCGTTTAAAAATTCTAAAACCAATGAACGTTAACAAATTTTGATATTATTCATGTTTCTCATTTAAGCCATACGATTAGATATCATAAGAAATAAACGTAATAATGTATACCCACCGTATATAAAATACTTAATTTATTTTTATAAAAATTATTAAATATTAAAATACTATAACCATTTTGAACCTAGGTAACCTGGATTTAAATCATGTGATGTCGCGCGCTCAAAATGGATGTCGGGGTAGTGGTTGTGGAACCAAAGAACCACTCCTCATAGACGTGGTCATTGGCATTGGTTAAGCGCAATCTTCGAAATTTCTCCGCCGCCTGGATAAATTCTTATAGAAAGACATTTGACTCGGTGCCTCATACAAGGCTAAAGAGGGTTCTCGAGCTGTACAAGGTTGACTGCATAGTTTGAAACTTCAGTGTATAGGGCAGTGAAGTACAATCCGTTGTCATCTAGCCTAGCAGATGACGGATGCGCATAAAGATAAGGAGGGGTCTCTTCCAGGGCGATTGTTTGAGTACAATCTGGTTTTGCCTCTTATTGAATCCTCTTAGTATCTTACTGGAGAATTCTAGGAGAGGAATTCAGATTTGGAAAGGAGGTACAGAAGTAACCCACCTTTTCTTTATGCATGATCTCAAACTTTTTGAGTTTGAATTGTATTCTTTTGAGAGCAATTATTAGTTATTATGCTGTTTTTAAAGTAACATACGACATCCTCCGTCTATTTTCCAGTTTTACAACTGCCCAGTAAATATATAAGATCTGTACATAACAAAGTTTAATATTCACTACTTTTTAAAAGTCCCGCTTATCTTCTGACTGATTCTTCCCAGGACGAGAGCACCCCATGCCACTCTTAGTTTACGAACTCTACTGCCCTGTATGGTGGAGTATGGGTAACTTTTTTACGAGGACAGCATTCCGACTGTGGCAGTCGTGTAAATGGCTGATGGTGATAATAACAATAGAAAAGACGGTAAGACATTAAGTACGATTTCATTAATACAAAGTTGTATTGATTTTACGCAATTTATTTTGTATAAGCGACATCCAAACATACAATTCGGCAAAGCAGGGATTGAATACGTAACGATTGCGACTGGTTCTATTCTATTTAGATGATACGGATGAATGCTCAGACCGACGAATTAAGTTGTATAAGCGGGATGTACAGCCATTTAATAGGATGGCCAGATCAAGAGATTTTGTCGCAATGTAACGGTAGCTACTAATTGAATTAAATGAATTTTTAGAAACACAAGCTTAGTCATTAATCTTGTTATTAATCAAAATATTAATGTACATTGATTCATTTTAATTTATTTTCATGAGTTTGTTTACCTGATGTAATTAAACAATTTATTTATCGTATATGTATAATTATTTCCTTGAAAATATATTTATTACTTTTATCCACAAATATTTTCAAACATAAGCTATCTTCGCACAATAACGTAGTGTCCCTGGTAGATGATGGTTACATTTAAGAACACTTTAAATATAATCTAAAATTGCACAGAATTTAATACATTAATAATTTACACGTGCTAAACTTAGCGTCTCTCAATAACCTTACCAACACATCTCCAATGTAAATCTTGTAATATGATCGACAGTAGTCTCAATAGATGTTTTCTGAAACATAAGTTCTAAAATATAATATGTCTTTTGTTTTTAATATAGCTTTTACAAGGTTTGCGTCACGTTTGTATGTTATATATACTGGCATATTATTAATAAAAATGTACAATGAACAAAATATTACAGAAAATTAGTAACGGCTTCTACTTACATACTCCACTCATTTTGAAGTTTTGTATCTTATAAGACTTTATAAAGAGGATTATTATAATATTTAAAAATAGGTAGATGAATAATAATAATTAACTAAAAAGAAACTTGAGATCAGGTGAAGTACAAGTAGTTTAAATAAATGAGTGTACAATCAAAGAAAGATATAGAAAAACAAAGTATTTTAACGTGGTAGAGCCATGCTGCAGCTATATTAATAGTATAGTTGTAGCACGAATGGGTCGGCTCGACCGGAGAAGAACGACGCTCTCACAGAATACCAGCGTAAAATAGCAGCTTAACACTGCTGTGTTTCGTTTTTTTATTAAAGGCTGACAAGCAACTGGTTTTACCTTAAAACATGCTATGCATTTAGATAAACGCGACCGAATTAAGTTACGGATGCCAGGTACCCAATATCTACGCTGAATAATCGATTGAAGAGTACGAGGAACACAGTGTAAGTAATTGAAATGAAAGTGATCTATGATCAACAAGGATAAGCGTGAAGCCTTTGGCAACAATACGGGATGTTTTACGGTTGCCGGTAGATTAGAGTGCATTAGACGGCCCCCACACGCAGCAATCCTGCATCATCAATAAATGGAGTCAGTTTTTTAACGGATTTGGTGGCTTTGACTTCATCTGTAAGATGAAGTTTTTGTTCATGTCAAACCATATAGACGATAGACTGCTCCAACTCTGATACGCTCAGGAAATTCTTAGTTTTATAGTTTCGTTTGAACGCTGCTACAGCACGCAGACACCAAGCTAGCACACGCTGGATGCGGGATAGCGTGGAGTAGCGGTCTAACAGTCCACTAATAAAGTCAAACTCAGCAGAGCTAGTATCCGTTTGAGATACATAAACAGTAGAGCTCAACTCTGGTACGGCATCTTGTGATTTCCACTTGCACTTTACTGGTCAAGTGGAGGAATCGTTAGCGAGCCAATTTGGACCTGACCACCACGTACAACATGTCGCTAACTGTGAACCGCTAAGACCTCGACTGCAATGATCGGCAGGATTATCATATGTCCAAACGTGTTGCCAGCTAATAACTGATACATCTTCGATGATTTTCGGAACGCGATGTGAAACATAAGTCTGCAGTTTATGAGGTTCCATGTGTAACCATACTAGAACTGTGTTAATATCAGTAAAGGCAATCACTTTAGTGAGAGGGATTTTATCTCGCAGCAAGTTTTGCATATGCTTAAGAACTTGCCCTAGAAGGACAGAACCGCAAAGCTCTAGACGGTTAATCGTTAGTGGTAAAGGAACGACGTAAAGACCGTCAGGTTTACGTGACACAAGAGTAGAGTAGTTCTTCGTATTTAATATCTTCAGGTTTCGATATAAATATTTTCGGTGGTTTTTCGACTTCCCAAAAACGCTTGACCACGTCATTCAAAAGCCGGGTGGAAGTAACGAGGGAAGAAACCATAGGTGGATGGTGACAGCTGTGATCAATTTTACCATTGAGCACCCACCCAAAGACACTATGTAGAGCGACTGGTAAACCAGGACCTATCTCTAGGCGTTGGCCATCATACATTTTATGGAATAGCTCTGCGCCCAGCAGCATGTCTATATTAGTGGGTTTGTCGAACTGTTTGTCTGCTAAAACTATATGTTTAAAATTTTCACGAACCTCAGAAGGTACTTCTACAACTGGCATTTTTCTTGTTATTGTATTCATTATTATGGCATTAATAGTGAAATTTGGACTATCAGAATCCTTTGGCATCACCATGCATGAAGTTTCACGCTTTATTTGTTGCACTACATTTTTTCCTAAACCTGCTACAGATAAATTGCAGCGGCGAATGGGCAACCCTAAACGTTGAGCGAGTGATAACGTCATAAAACTATCCTGAGCTCCGCTGTCAATAAGTGCGCGGGCGGTAGTATACTGAGCGGGAGCACCGCAACCACGAACGCGCAGTACACATGTGCCGAGCAAAACGAGAGCACGACTATGACCAACGTGAACGCTGGTAGTCACGGAGCTCTCAGTCGCGGTCAAGTCGTCAGCCGTAACTACTGTTTTGTCGCTAGTCTTGTCAGTGTAGCAACACGGAATATCAGCTATGGTAGTGTTATCGTGGAGCAACGAATGATGACGCTCACCACAAGTTGAGCAAGTAATTTTTGAAAAATATTTTTTTGTATTATTATTTAAACTTAAACAATTAATGCAAATATTTTTATTAGAAACTAAGCCGTATCAATCAGAAATATCAAGTTCTTGAAATTTAGGACATTTGAAAAGCGCATGTGCCGCCCCGCAACATAGACAATCAGCTGTTTTATTTGCAGCATTTGAAGCTATAGCAGTGTTCGATGGCAGCGATATGGATTTAGGATACTGTTTATTATTGTGACTATTTCGTGTCCTGGTGGCACCTAAATTATTTTTATATAACTGTCCTGATTGAAAAACACCGACCCGGAATAGTTACCCGATTGACTAACCTCTAGAAATTTAACATAAATTTGTAAAAAAATCAACAAAGGGGGCGTTCAAGTATTACGTAACGCAATTTGGGGGGAGGGGGGGGGGGTCTTGTAAAATGTTACGATGCAATGACCTGGAGAATAATAAATAGTGAAACGGGCAAGGTCAAACCGCGCAACTCGGATTTTCAATTGAATATTAACAATAATTTAACGCGATCTGATCAAGAAGTTGCTATGGCTTTTGAGAAACATTTTACTGATGTTCCTTTTTGACAACAAAATCATTAAATTCTTCTCCTACTGTCGCCGAATCATTGCTCAAACAAAATGTAAAGGCTTGTTCTAATACTTTTAAATTCCATAGAGTACTGCCAAAAGATATCGTTAAATATTTTAAAGCTATTGATGTTAAGAAAACGGCAGATTTATGGGGGATTTCCGTTAAAGTTATTTTATCTATAATAGATATATTAGCACCTTATCTAGCCACTATATTTAATATAAGCGTCGAATCTGGTGTGTTTCCTGATTTAATGAAACATAGTAAAGTCATACCTATATTTAAATCTGGTAGTACAATAGACCCCGCCAATTTTAGACCAATTTCTGTACTACCAACATTAAGTAAAATTTTTAAAAAAATTATTTTAGATCAGATGTTAAGTTTCTTTAATATTAATAAATTGCTACATAAAAATCAATTCGGTTTTACAAGGGGTCGCTCGACAACTGACGCTGGAGTTGAGCTTATTAAACATATTTTTTTGCATGGGAGAATTCAGAGGATGCTTTGGGTATATTTTGTGACCTTTCCAAGGCCTTCGACTGTGTTCACCATGAGACATTAATCAGGAAGCTACAGTACTATGGTGTCAAGAACACAGCGCTTAAACTTATTATTTCATATTTAAGTAATAGAAAGCAGAAGGTTATTATCAATGGTAAAAGTTCTTCCGGGTCACCTGTACTAATGGGTGTTCCTCAGGGCTCGATTCTCGGCCCATTCCTGTTTCTGGTGTATATTAATGACTTACCTCACCTTGTAGGGGATAGTCATGATATAGTATTATTTGCTGATGATACTTCCTTGATTTTTAAACTTAAACGTCAATCATTTAAATGTGACGAAGTGAATAATGCTATATCAAAATTAGTGCATTGGTTTAACGTTAATAATCTGCATTTGAACGGAAATAAAACTAATTGTGTTAAATTTAACAACAACGAATGTTAAAAATCTGAATACCAATGTGTTTTTAAATGGGGAGGAATTGAGCCCTGTTGTATCCACTGTTTTTCTTGGCATCACTCTTGACGCAAAGCTTCAGTGGGGCCCCCATATATCCAAATTAGCAAGCAGACTAAGTTCTGCGGCCTATGCTGTAAAAAAGATTACAGGTCTCACTAGTGTCGAGACAGCTAGATTAGTTTATTTTAGTTATTTCCATAGCATAATGTCTTATGGGATCTTGCTATGGGGAAATGCGGCTGATTCAGAAACTATTTTTGTTTTACAGAAGAGGGCCATTAGAGCTATTTACAATCTAAAACCGAGAGAGTCTCTTAGAGATAAATTTAAAGAAATTAATATATTAACTTTGGCCTCTCAGTATATTTACGAAAATTTAATGTATGTTCACAAAAACAAAGATAGTTTTAGTAAAAAAAGTGATATACATTCTGTAAACACTAGGAACAAACACAAGCTAGTGATGCCAGTTTCTCGACTCCACAGAGTCAGTAATTCATTCTTGGGGCAATGTATATGCTATTACAACAAGGTCCCGGAAAGTGTACAGGTTCTCTCTATTACCAAGTTTAAATGTTTTATTAAGCTGAAACTGTATAAAAAGGGTTATTATAGTATAAATGAATACATGGTTGATAATAACCCCTGGGAATGAGGTGGTCGCTTCCAAGCAGTTTCTAAAATCAATTTTATAAATAGTTCGTAATCATTTATTTTGTAAAATTTATTTTAAAAAAATGTCCCGCTGGGTTTCTTGCTGGTTCTTCCCAGGACAGAGGGTATTTTTTCGAACCAGTGGTAAAGTAAAAAATGACTTTCAATAAGAATTACACATGTAATGTATATTGAATAAAAATTATTCTATTCTATTCTATTACAGGGGCGGGAGGGGGGTTCGACCAACGGGTTACACAACATTTTTTTTATTTCAATAAAAAACAAGGGAATTAAAATCTCCCAAGTTAGCAACCATTTTCGTTTATGTTTTATGGAGAATCCCTCGATTGTAGGGTACGTCATTTTTATTTTGTCCTCCCAAATTGGTAATCTTGTTATCTACATTTTACGGGAAATCCCTTGACTGTATTGTACGTCATTTTTATTTTGTTTTCGTTATCGGTATTCGTCTTACGCAGAAGCACATTGCTTGACTACAGCAAGCAAGTGCTGTTACAAGTGAGTTGATACCGTAATGTCCTCAAAAGAGGAAGATTTGCATCATTAGCTTTTCTTGGCATATAAAGGCTCTCGTGCTGACTTGCCAGCGCAACAGTGCCACAAGAATGCCAACGAAATTTGGAAAACGGCTAGAGAAAAACTAAAAAATAAAGAAAAGTTTATAGAACATATAAATGATGTTATACGAGAGTTCAAGGTGAAGGCCACGAAGAAGAAAGCAACTATGCTTAGTTATTTTACACAGGTAAGTTTACTGCTAAAATATAGTAATATTACATATTCTAGGTAGGTATATGACATACTCGTATAAACCAAACCTAGATACAGTAAAAGAACTGGTCATAAGTATTATATATTTTTAGCTACCTATCCAAATATGAAGCACGCCAGCAACACTATTGTCAACAAATGTCCCAACGATTTCGCTTACTCTTCAACAAAACTGGGTGCGCGTGCATACGTGAGCGGGCCGACAAGTCAAGGACTTTGCCATTAAACACTTCCATAAATACAACTTGGTCGCCCGATTCATAGCGACTACTGCTCCTGGGCGGAGCGCATACAACCGAGTAGAGCGGCGCATGGTTCCCCTCAGCAAAAGACTCTCAGGCATCATCCCGCCGCATGAATATTTTGGTTTTTTTATAGAAGAGGGGGCAAACGAGCATGCGGCTCACCTGATGGTAAGTGATTACCGCCGCCCATGAACAACCGCAACATCAATGGAATTGCAGATGCGTTGCCGGCCTTTTAGAAAGGTGTAAGCTCTTTTCTTGAAGGTACCTAAGTAGTATCGGTCCGGAAAAAATCGCTGGTGATAAACAACAGAGAAGTTGTACGAGGAAGAAAACTCCTAGTAAAACGCACAGTCGTGGACCGCCAAACATCAAGATGGTGAGGATGGTATCGTGAATTTTGACGCGATGTGCGCTCCTGAAATTTGGCGGCTGGGATTAATCCGAACAATTCCTCAGAGCATTCCCCGTGGTAAATTCGATAGAAAATCGAAAGGGATGCAACATCCCTACGCAGTGCCAATGTATCAAACTGATCAGAAAGAACTCGGTCGTAAACGATTCGAATCGCTCTGCGCTGGATGCGTTCAAGTGAAAGGAGCTGGCACTGGGGTGCCCCGACCCAGAGATGAGAACAGTATTCCATGTGATCACCATCCATGTATCAGAATCTAAAACACGCTCAGCTAAATAAAATAATATAAACTCATCTAATTTCTTAATTTTCAAAGCTTTACGAGCATTAACGGTTTCATTAAACACATTGGTTAAATTACGTAAATCGGCATAATTACTGGACTTCAAAGTAATGAAGCAACAAATTTTATCTAAGTACGTTGCGGCCAAAATTCGTTTGTTTTGGAACCGCTCGATAAGTTCGTCAAAAACAATTTGGTAGTTATCAGAGGTAACAGGCACTTCTTTTGCAATTCACAACGCTGAACCCGAGAGACGTGTCAATAAATTAATAATGAAACTTTTGGATTGACCTTATATTATTTTTTTCATGTACAAGTGTGGAAAATGTATCGAAGAAAGTTTGCAAATGTTCAATGTTTCCATCTTTCGGTAGCTCGAGTTTCGGTAAGCGTGCTTGCGCGTATGGTTTCGTACTATGGTATGAAAATCCGGAAGTCAAAATCGGATCCGAGTCGCATTGCGGTTCGGCTTGAGTGTGACCCTCGCTTAGAGCAGCCTTGGCGGCATCGATGGTGTAGTACATGTCGTCAAACGCAATTACGGGCTTCATATCAACAATATCGTCCGGCTTTAATATTAAATCATTTATTTGAGGCGTATAATCCAATAATTCTTTATGCATTAACTCAATTTGCTTAAACCTAGACTCGAATTGAGAGGCAGAAGTTGTGTCCGTTTGGATATTCTTCGATAAATCACATAGTATTTGAATTTTTCGAAATGCATATTCCCTTTGAATAGTAAGCAACTTGAGTTGTCTCTCAATTTCACTGGCGTTCGACTTTGTTTTATCTGTCATTATGTTTGAAATTATAACCAACAAAACCGTAAAATTTGAAACAAACCTAATTTATTATACTACACCTATTGAAACAACGTATCAGTATTTAATATGTGGAGCATAATTATTCACCTACAACCTCCGTGTTTATGTACAACGAACGGCACATAACGTGTAATCGTAATTCATGTAATCAACATTGAATAATTATACCTAATTTTTTTTTCTACTAAGCCAGCGCTTATCTACGATCCCACCTGATGGTAAGTGGTGATGTAGCCTAAGATGGTGAAGCGCACTGACTTAACAAAAGCCTATTCACTCTTGCCTTGAAGACACCCACACTGTAATCGGATGGAAAGACAGATGCTGGCAACTTATTCCACTCCTTTGCTGTACGCATGATGAACAACGTGGCGAACCGTTTGGTTCGAATGCGTGGTAAGTCAACAACGAAAGGGTGGAGACTGGCCGAACGTCTGGTTGTCCGATGGTGGAAGGGAGAGGGTGGAATTAAGTTATGTAATTCCTGCGCACACTCTCCGAAATGCATCCTGTAGAAAACCGAAAGGCTGGCTACTTTACGTCTGTGTTCGAGGCTGGTAAGATTGGTTTTAACCAAATTCGGGTCACCAATAAGCCTCATAGCACGCCTTTCCATTGAGTCCAAAGCTCCTAGGTGGCATTTTGCAGCACCAGCCCATATATGGCAGCAATACTCCATGCACGACCGGACTTGCGCTTTATATAAAGTAAGCAGCTGTCCCGGCGTGAAGTATCGCCGCACCTTTGCAAGTACTCCCAGCTTCCTTGCAGCTGCTTTGGCCTTGGACTCAATGAACCGCCCGAAGTTCAAATTTGAGGATATTTCAAACCCTAACAACTGAAGGCGGTCGGTATACTTCAGTGATACATTTCGGAAAGAAGGAGCCAAGGTGAGCTGGCTCCTTTTTGCAGTGAAGAGACACGCTTGTGTTTTGGAGGCGTTGAACTTCACAAGATTGGCATCGCCCCAATCGGAGACTGCCTGTAATGTGAGATTCACACGCTCTACCATAGCTTCTCTTTCGGACTGGATTTGATCCCGACTGGCCCGAGGACTTGGTTGGTATCTCTCAACCACTGTGCTATCGTCTGCATACCCATAGATACCGGGCATAAGCAGATCATTTATATGCAGCAGGAAGAGAGTTGCGGAGAGAACGGACCCCTGAGGAACACCGGCGTTAGTCGCCATAGGATCCATGGGATAAGCCGTACGCTGGAAGCTTACCCAAAAGGCTATTGTGCTAAACTCTGTCAAAGGCCTTCGAGACATCAAGGGAAACAGCAAGTGCTTCCCCACTGTTCTCGAGTGCCTCGCCCCATACGTGTGTGGCATACGCTAGAAGGTCCCCAGCTGACCGATATCGGCGAAACCCATATTGCCGGTCATTAAGGAGGTCATTCTGTTCTAGGTATGCCATTAAGCGGGCATTCAATATACGCTCCATAATCTTGCAGAGTATGGAGGTAATTGAGATTGGACGATAATTGGCAGGGTCGGCGCGGCTGCCTTTTTTTGGAACAGGCTGCACGTTGGCCAGCTTCCAGGATTTTGGCACTATTCCAGTACTAAATGAGAGGCGGAACAAGCGTGTCAACACAGGAGATAACTCAGGTGCACAAGCCTTTAGGACTATGGCTGGTATACCATCTGGTCCACTAGCTTTATTCACGAACCTCCTTATTCGTTATACGAATTTCTGACATAGAGGTCCCGCAGTGAGGTAATTTTGGTAGAACGTTGTTGCCACTATCCAGACGTGAATTGTAGGCAAAGAGAGACGCGAACAAGTCCGCTTTCTCCTTAGCCGTATGAGCCAGTGTGCCATCCGGTTTTACCAATGGAGGCAGTGTAGGCCGACAGAAGTTTGATTCCCAGGGGATATTATCAACCATGTATTCATTTATACTATAATAACCCTTTTTATACAGTTCAGCTTAATAAAACATTTCAACTTGGTAATAGAGAGATTCTGTACACTTTCCGGGAGCTTGTTGTAATAGCGTATACATTGCCCCAAGAATGAATTACTGACTCTGTGGAGTCGACAAACTGGCATCACTAGCTTGTGTTTGTTCCTAGTGTTTACAGAATGTATATCACTTTTTTTACTAAAAATATCTTTGTTTTTGTGAACATACATTAAATTTTCGTAAATGTACTGAGAGGCCAAAGTTAATATATTTATTTCATTAAATTTATCTCTAAGAGACTCTCTCGGTTTAGATTGTAAATAGCTCTAATGGCCCTCTTCTTTAAAACAAAAATAGTTTCTGAATCAGCCGCATTTCCCCATAGCAAAATCCTTAAAATCCATAAGACATTATGCTAAAACTATAAACACTATTATACGAATACTACACGTTATTTGGTTTGAATGCAAATGTACATCACTCACCTTCGGTTTGCCGACGATGTAGTACTTATGGCAGAAACGCTGGAGGATCAAAGCGGATATACTCATTCCTAAGTTTATCACGCAGAGAAACTCCGAGCATAGCCCTCTCCATAGCTCTCTGAGCGACCTTGAGCTTCCTCATACGGCCAGCAGTGAAGGACCACGTCTCAGTTCCGTAAGTCATCACTGGCAACACGCACTGGTTGTACAATCTCGTTTTAAGGTTTTGAGGTATGTCTGACGAGAAGATGTGTCGTAGCTTCCCGAACGATGTCCAGCCGAGTTGAATCCGTCGATTGACCTCTCGGTCGAAGTTGGACTTACCTAGTCGGACTATTTGTCTCAGGTAAACATACTCGTCAATTTCTTCTTACTTAGAGTTTAGTGCTCCCAACAACTACCGGCATTGGTGTGACATGGACATTAAACATAATCTTTGTTTTGTCCATGTTCATCTTAAGACCTATCCGTTGGGAGACACTATTGAGGTCATTGAGCATAGTGCTTAGGTCCTCCAGCGATTCTGTCATAAGGACTATATCGTCGGCAAATCGAAGGTGAGTGATGTACTCGCCATTGATGTTGATACCGTATCCTTTCCAATCCAGAAACTTGAAAACGTCTTCCAATGCAGCGGTGAAGAGTTTCGGGGATATAACATAACCCTGTCTTACACCTCTCTGCAATTAGATAGGTTTCGTACTCTGGTTCTGTACTCGGATAGCCATCGTAGCTCTACTGTACAAACACTTCAGCACTTCGATATACCAACAGTCAACTTGGCACCGCTGAAGGGACTGCAGCACCGCCCAAATTTCGACGAAATCAAAGGCTTCCTCATAGTCCACATACGCCAGACATAGTGGCAAATTGTACTCTTTGGACTTCTGTACAATTTGCCGTAGGGTATGTATGTGGTCTATGGTGCTAAAGCCCTTTCGGAAACCGGCTTGTACGGGAGGCTGGAAGTCGTCAAGTCTGCGCGCGAGACGATCGTAATGACTCTCGAAAACAGCACGTAGACGCGGCTCAGAAGGGAAATCGGTCTGTAGTTCTTCAAGAGAGCGTTGTCACCTTTCTTGAAGAACAAGACCACCGCACTTCTGCTCCACGCCTCCTGTGTAATGCCACCATGGAGGACGGAATTAAAGAGCTTCTGAAGGCCTGCAAGTACTGGTTTTCCACCCGCTTTCAGAAGCTCCGCTGCAATTCCATCCTCGTCTGGGGCCTTGCCGTTTTTAAGGTGCCGGAGAGCCATTCTAATCTCGCTCAGACTGACGTCCGGGATATCTTCGGAATAGTGTCGGACAAGACTCGCTCTTGGATCGTTACTCACACTTGCGTGTGGCTCCAACGATGACGTGTACAGCTGCCCATAGAACCTCTCAATCTCACTCAAAATCTCAGGTGTCCCGGAAACGATGCTGCCACATTCGGTCTTCAGCTTTGACAGTTGGCTCTTTCTGGCACACAGATCTCTGGCAAGGACTCGATCGCTTCTTCAATACAAGCAGTAGTGAAGTTGCGTAAGTCCCGCCGCATGCATTTGGAGATCTGTCTGTTCAGTTGCCTGTATGCTGTCAAATCTGATGAAGAATGTAGCTTCATCTCCCATCTAACAGCCATGAGATTGAGAGTGTGATCGGAGAGTTTTTGTGTTCTTCTGCGGCGGGTCTTACAAAACTTAGCTCCAACCGCATGGACAGTTTCCACAAGCTTGTCATTCATATCGTCCACTTCATTGCAGTTTTCTAAGCACTGAAAACGGTTTTGTCACTCGAGCTGAAAGGTTTCGGGACTTCGGAACAGAGCACGAGGGGGACGGAGCGTTGACCTCGTTAGACGAGACCCCTCCAACTTAACGTTTAGGTTCAGTGTGCCTCTAACCATTTGGTAATCGCTACAAGTTTTCACTCTCGCGATCACGGAGATATCACTGAACAGTTGTCGTCTGGTCGTCATTATGAAGTCAATCTCATTTTTTGTCGAACCGTCGGGACTCGATCAGGTCCACTTCCTGTGGGGCCTCTTCCGGAAGAAAGAGTTCATCATAAAGAGTCCCTCTTTCTCCATGAAGTCGGCCAGCTGCTGGCCCCTTGGGTTCCGTTGCCCTATTCCAAATTTCCCTACTTTCAGCTCACCGTTCTCTCTTGTGCCTAGATTTGCATTGAAGTCTCCCATTAACACCGTATATTGGGTTTTGGAGGAATGCATGGCTCTAGAGATATCCTCATACATTTCCTCCACCTCCTCATCGGGGTGTGCCGAAGTTGGTGCGTAAACCTGTATGACCTTCAGCGAATACCGTTTGGTGATTCTGAGTATAAGGTACGCAACCCTCGTCGACACACTTCCGATATTTACCACGTTGTTAACGAGAGACTTGTGGACGATAAATCCGACAACTCCTTGGGACAGATGGTCGCCCTCCCGGTGATAGAGCAAGTTGCCGGATTCGAGGATTACCGTGTCCTCCCCCTCTCTTCGGACTTCGGATAATCCTATAATATGCCAGCGCAACTTGTCTATCTCTTCTTCCAGCTCCACGATCTTCTCGTCAGTCCTCAGGGTGCGTGCGTTGTACGTTGCCAGGTCGAGTCGTCTAAGGTGGCAACCGAACCTCCACCGGAGATTCTTAGCACCCCCTGCCCCGCCGTTACAATGGTCGCCACTGTAGCCAGGAATAGCGGGGCCGCCGGGGACTGGGGGCCGTCTGTTTGTTGATCTATTCATTACGGGGTATTTGCCACAGTTGCCACGCTTGGCGAGCGGGTTGGCAACCGCAGTTTTTTTATTGTAATTTTGGCTATTATCAGGAAGATGCTGCTGCCCATCTCCTGCCTGTCTCCCTTTGTCGCCTTTTACGACACCCACGAGAGGTTATGGGAAAGTGGATATACGAGTATGTTTACCTGGGACAAATAGTCCGACTTGTAACTGCGACCGAGAGGTCAAAAGACAGGTTCAACTCAGCTGGGCAGCGTTCGGGAGATTACTTCACATCTTCTCGTCAGGCATACCTCAAACCCTCAATATTAGATTTTACAACCACTGCGTGTTTCCAATAATGACCTATGGATCTGAGACGTAGTCCTTCACTGCTGGCCATAAATATGAGGAAGCTCAAAGTCGCTCAGCGAGCTATGGAGACGGTTATGCTCGGAGTTTATCTGCGTTATAAACTTAGAAATGAGGATATCCATAGTAGAACAAAGGTGACCGACATAGCTCAACGGATTAGTAAGCTGAAGTGGCAATGGGCCGGCCATGCAGCTCAAAGAACCAACAACCGATGGGGAAGAAGGTTCTCGAGTGGCAGCCTTGTACCGGCAGGCGAATTTTAGAGCGTCCCTCCACTAGATGCAGTGACGACATGGTAAGACATGCAGGATGTCAATGTATGCATGTGGCTCAGGACCGTATTTTGTGGCGTTCCTTGGGGGAGGCCTATATTCATCAGTGGACTTGTGAAAGGCTGTAACAATGACACAATAAGTACAGGTTATATTTACAGGTTTCCTCACCATATTCTGCTGCTTGCTATTATATATAAAAATTACGTGTCACTTTGTTTGTCCGCGATGGACTCCTAAACTACTGAACTGACTCTTATCTATATATATATATATATATATATATATATATATATATATATATATATATATATATATATATATATATGTGTGTGTGTGTGTGTCATTTTCTTCTATAACTTGTTGCTTTCTTGTAGGTGGTGACATAATCCTGGTGCTGTAGAAAGTCTGTTAGAAAAAAAAAACAAGTAGTTTCGACATTTCTTTCTTGATATTAACCTAGCACTACCCAAAGACTTCTGTAGAGACTAAAACAGGTGAAAATTTGAGAGTGCAAGGTCACGACTATATGGTGGATGCATTAACACTTCCGAACCAAGCTCTCTCAATTTTTGCTGAGTGGCCAAATATGTGTGTGGTCTGGCGTTATCATGATGAAAGACAACTCCTTTTCTGTTGATCAATTATGGCCATTTTTTCTTGCTTGAGTCTCATTAGTTGTTAGCGGAAGTATAAGAATCGATGTTGTGTCCTGCAGTAAAAGCTCATAATAAACGATGGCCATTCAATTCGACCATACACACAGCATCACCTTATTGCGTGTTAATCCGGGTTTCGCTACAGTCTGTGGAGCTTGACTATCCTTTGACCATGATCTTTTTTACACGCTATTGACCTAGGTGATCCACTTTTTCTCACCAGTGATAAATATTTTCAAAAATGGTTCGGTTTCATTACGTTTCAATAGATAATCGCAAATAAATACACGACTCATCGGGTTTCTTTCAGTAAGCTCGGGTGATACCCAAATATTAAGCTTTTTTGTGTAGCCAGACTTATTCAAATGAGTCGAAACTATTATGGCATCGACTTTATCCGTATGAGGGCGACCAGAGCGAGCTGCATCTTTGACATCATAATTCCCGGACTGAAATCGCTTGAACTAATTTTGTGCTACTCTTACTGACACTGCATTAGATACATAAACGTCACAAATTATTTTCGCGGCTTGAGTCTCATTTTTTACTTTTTTATAATAAAACTTAAGAATGTATCGAATTTCTTCCTTATGTTCACTCATTTAAGCGGACAGAATAATAAATGAAAAATGGCGGGAAAGTTTTTTAACTTTTTATTTTTCTTTTTCGTAATGTCATATAATATGCATTCATATTAAAACCAGCCAGATAAAAACAGTACCGCCTAAGAGATTTTTCTTCAATTTAAAAAAACAAAATACGAAGAAACTTTTCCCCCGGCCTATTTATTATAAGATACATTTGATGCTGCGATCTCTAATAAGTCTTTAACTTCCCTCATTCGATGCAAGTTGCAAACACCAAAACAAGAATAAACTGGTTAATTACCCAAATAAAGTTTAATTAGGACAAGAGTTGATGAATGTTCTTTAGTTTTTATAACGGGACGTTATATGTGCGAGATAGGATGGAATTAAAAGGAGGATGAGGTTTAGACAAACGCTAACGGCTTTAAATGTAAGTTTAGGAGTTTCAAAATAAAATTTTATTTACTTGTGGTTACTGTATTTCATTGACATGATTTAAATCAAACATTCATAGTTCTCCAGACATATCAAAACTAGACTCGGTTGGAATATGTATAATTTATTCTACACTAAATAATATATCTGCTATAGATGAAAACTGAAAACGTTTGTATGATATCCAGGTCTATTTAGGTTGCATAGGTAAATATCCTACATTTTTTTGTGTTTATTGGATATATAAAAGTTTATTCGAAGTTTATTGGTACCAGAGAAAGACTATTTATAATTATAGATTATAGAAACTATTTATAATTATAGATAGAAAGGCTATTAAAACTATTTTCCAATAACATTTAAAGATATTAAATTTTTTGTGTCTCTTGAAAAATTAGGACGCAATGAATTCCCATGCTTAAATATATATACGAGTAGACTTTAACGGCAGGGCAGGATTATGGTTCACGAATATGTGCGCAGGCACATATTATGTATTTTTTATTCCCTTACTCTCATAGTCCGATAGGGCGGTCAAACGTAACAAATATAAACAGTCAGGTCAGAAGTATTGTCACACAGTAAAAACTTTTCTTTTAGGATGCTGGCCACAAAAAAGTTTATTGAATTCGAATCTAGAATTGTTTATGAAAATAAAACTGTATACTTTTTAGAATTTAACTCATTTTTAAATATGGAGTGGACGCTTAAAGAAGACCGTGTTGCAATTATTGCGTTGCATCGTTGCGGTTACGCGCCAATTCAAATTTTTGACATACTGAAAAATTTGAATATAACCAAAAGTTTCGTTTATCGTACCATAAAACGATACAATGAAGACCCTCGGCCTGTTAGGACTCCAGCAGTGATAAAAGCTGTGAAAGCGCGAATTCAAAGAAATCCCAAACGTAAGCAGAAACTGTTGGCCCTTCAGATGGTGTTAAGCAGAACCACGGTGAAAAGGGTGTTAAATGAAGACTTAGGGCTTCGGGCATATCGAAGAAAAACAGGACATCGTTTGAATGCTCGTCTAATGGACCTGAGACTGAAGAGATGCCGCGCTTTGTTGAAGCGGTACGCGGGAAAAAAATATCGGGAAATTCTTTTTTCGGATGAAAACATTTTTACCGTAGAAGAGAGCTACAACAAACAAAATGATAAGGTGTACGCACACAGTAGTGAAAAAGCGAGCAACCGTATTCCGTGTGTCCAACGAGGTCATTTTCCATCCTCGCTCATGGTATGGTTGGGAGTTTCTTATTGGGGCTTAACAGACGTACATTTTTGTGAGAAAGGTGTAAAAACGAATGCAGTTGTGTATCAAAATACAGTCTTGACGAACCTTGTGGAACCTGTTTCTCATACCATGTTCAATAACAGGCACTGGGTATTCCAACAAGATTCGGCGCCAGCTCATAGAGCGAAAAGCACACAAGACTGGCTGGCGGCGCGTGAAATCGACTTCATCCGGCACGAAGACTGGCCCTCCTCCAGTCGAGATTTGAATCCGTTAGATTACAAGATATGGCAAAACTTAGAGGAAAAGGCGTGCTCAAAGCCTCATACCAATTTGGAAGCACTCAAGACATCCTTGATTAAGGCAGCCGCCGATATTGACATGGACCTCGGTCGTGCTGCGATAGACGACTGGCCGCGCAGATTGAAGGGCTATATTCAAAATCACGAAGGTCATTTTGAATAAACTTTAGTGTCATAAGAATCTACGTTTTGTTAAGTTCATTTTGGTATATAAATGGTTACATAATGAATAAACTTGTTTCAATTATTTTAATATTAAACATGTGACAGAATTTATGACCTGACTAGGTAGATAGATCACACTGAGAATCAATCAATGGTTTTGTACGTTCTTTCTGGAGTACAGGGTTAAATACCACGGGGTGCTATTGAGAATTTCTTGATAGAAAACCCATCTTATATAGGTACGATCACATATATTACTCAAAGGTTAAAGAACTGTCCTTGGTTGAGTGTAGTTTTATTTTTTATTACTTTGCAGGTAGATGCATAATAAAGTTACTCACGTAATTTTAATCATTTAGTTGTAACTAAGTACCTAATTTTAGGTAGTCATTGGCTTATAGTTTACATTAAAAATATTTTTTTAATATTAAAGGCAATAAGGTGCCTCACTGTAGTACTAATATTTGGTGATTGAGCTTACTTATTTAGGGCAATCTCTTATCTGTTTTATGGGAACCATTTGTTGACTTGATAAATTCGGAAGCAAGTTATGCGATGTGAATTACGTTATTTCGGACATTTTGTTGTTTTTTACAATATCAAACAAAAGCATATAGTTTACTCAATAACATTTTAAGTACATTCGTATCGCCTTACTAAATCGATTAGTTTTTCATTACCCATTTCGGCAACAAAACACGTGCACGGTGTAAAGGTCACCGTCAGTTTTAGGAACACTGGTCGTACGCATAGAAGGGATTGCATACGAGCATCCCTTTCACCTTCCCATCTAAATCTCTTCAATCTAGACATCGCATATCGACGCGTGGGATTGAGTTGCATTCGATAAGTGTTTCTAATGCGTAATTTTTCATACAAAATCAAGAGTCCTAACGTCATAATGCGTTGTATACGTTGCGTACGGGACCAGTCTATCTCTACCTTTATTCTATAAAAGACATTAATTATACTAGTTGGTATGTATTATTTTTATTTCTTTCTGAATGTGTTCCGGTCTGAAGGGTATAGAGAGTTTAACCACTGAGCTAAATTTGGTTAGTTTTAATAATAAATAAATTAGTAAAACCACCCATAAATATTAGGTCATTTGAACAATATTACAAAAATAAACATTAAATAATATAGAACTTGGTTATATAATAACTTAAATATATTATAAAATATAGTAACAATAAATTCACATATAAAAAGCTCAACCACAGGGAATTTTATTTTTGTATACGCAGCAACATTGAATGGTGTCATTCATATTTTGTAACTTATTTATGGTTAGTGTTATTTTATCCCTTAACCAGGCAACAAGGGTTTTATTGAGTGATATTTGTGAAATTTAGGAATTTGTTTAAATAAAAATAAAGAAACAAAACCATGATTTTTTTAATTACATTTATTTTATATTTTTTATAAAAAAAAGCCTGTGGTCCATATAAGTACCTTACCCTGTGTGGTAAACATGTTGTGGTCTCTATTGGTACCTTACCCTGAATCAATAGTAAAATTAAATTTCATGAGTTTTTTTTTATATAGGATAAGGGTGACAAACGAGCACACAGTCCACCTGATGGTAAGTGGTTGCTGCGGCCCATAGACATCTACATATATCCTCGTTTGCGAATCAAAATGCAGATGCGTTGTCACCCGTGAGGACTAAGATGGAATGCCTCATTTCCAGTAAAAAGGGCCTCCGGCCACCTGCACTCACCAAGCGAAACGCAGAGGTAAACCTCTACTTCACGCTGGTATTCCGTGAGGTCGTGGTACCACCCCGGTTCGAGCCGGCCCATGCGTGCGACAGCAAATGCCGCCACTTGGTTATATTTATTTATTTTATTTATTTGGATGAACATGTTACAAGTTAGGCACATAGGTTAAATGAAACCTTTCAAAACATGTTGATATGCATAGTGGAACTTTGCATGAACTGCACTCTATTTTAGACCGCTTGGGATTCGTTCTAGTGCTGCAGAAACGGCAACGCCGTTTAGTTCCAGCTCGTGGCATGTGTACACCGACTTTGGCCAGTCGCACCTCATCCGAAATTTTGTAGACACCTCCTTTCTTATTTTTTAATATGGTGGAACATGCCTTGCGGGAACTAAAGTTGTTGACTAGGCCCCTGGCAACACGTAAACGAAATTGGCGATGACTACTATTGCGCATGACGTGTCCCTGGCTGTAGAGTATGTAGGCATTTATAAGAGCAGCTTCAAACAGGAACCAAAACAGGCGGAACCAGCTTTTCTTTGACTTGCGGCCTATAGAGTAAGAGCTCCTGAAGTGGTCAAAGCGATCAACTCCCCCCATATTTTTTACGTATTCTACAATGGCCAAAGGACAAAACATGTTTTTTTTGTTCCATCTTTCTGTTTGCGTTTTATGATTTGTACCCTTTTTGGATCAAATGCAGTAGTAGCAACATACACATCTTTAGTATCCATCCATTTGATTACTGATATAGGAGCAGCATGTTGAAACATAAATTCTCCTGGTTTTAGGCACATTTGGTCTCTTGTTCCCCTCTTTACAGTTATTTCAGCTGGAAGACCTTTTCGGTTGACTCGGATTGTACCCACAGCATATATATTTTTGTGATGGAGCATCTCCAGAAGAGGCAAACTAGTAAAAAAATTATCGAATGCCATTAATGTGTATGGTTGGACATTTCTACATAGATCCATTACCACTCTGTATCCAAGACCACCAGAATTTTCATCTGTTGAAGTGGCCTTACCTGTGTAAATATTAAATGAGTATAGGTATCCAGACTCAGAGTCACAGCGTGCCCAAATTTTGTATTTCATGCTACTTCGACCCTTGAACTTTACCATGCTCTCATCTATGCTTTGTGATGAAGATTGAGTACACATGCTTGAAAAATTATGGTTTAGAATTCCAATCAATGGTCTGATTTTAGCTAATTTATCATAATTTGAATCACTGCGTTCCAATTCAGTGTTTGGGTTGTTCACATGAAAGTTTTCTATTAGTTTTTTGTAACGTTTTAGGGTCATCACTCGGCTAATTACTGGGTTATTGTAAAAATCATCAGTGGACCAATAAAGCTCAACATCAGTCAATGGATTTAAGCCCATCATTATAATAACACCAAACAAGGCACGCATTTCTTCATTATTTGTTTCTACCCAATTTTTGTTGATTGATTTTTTATAGCATGTAGATTAGTATTTTCCACCAGAATATCAATTATGTTTGATGTAAATATGTGTTCTAAGTAATCTATAGGCAAATGTCTGTTATTGTAAGAAGTGGTAGGTCTAGCTTTAGTTTCAAAGACTGGAAATGCTTGATTTTCAATATTAGTTGACCAAGATCTGTCTTTTTGGATCAATTGAGTATAGGTGACAATATCACTTACTGGAGGAGATAATGGTTGAACTAGAGATGGTGGTTGAACTGGATATGATGGTTGAACTAGAGATGGTGGTCGAAACGGAGATGGTTGTCGAACTGGAGATGATGGTTGAACTGGAGATGGTGGTGCAACAAAAATATTGGCAACTGTGCTAGTTGGTGTATTATAACCTTCAATCCCCAGGTCCTCAGGTTGTATTATTTGACTTTCTTGACCTGTTTCAGTTACAGGCTCAGCAGAGGAATGAGATGATGCTTCGTTTTTATTACGAAGTATATCTAGGAGCTCTTCAGTAGTGATATTTTGTGTCCTATCTAGCCTTTTGTTCAAGATGTCAGAAAAATCTTCATTTAATTCATCATCGTCAGTATCCTCACCTTCTGGTGACAACAAGCTTTAAAGATGAGCTTCAATATCTTTGTCTTTCAGCGGCATGGGCTAAAAACAAGAAAACTCATCAAAATATGTCTTACAAATCGAGGTGCGTAATGGACAATGATAATATATGGACCACATAATTCAAGCAATCGTTACAATAATAAAAATAATTTTAACGATAATTAAAATACATTTAGATTATGTAAAAACTCTCAAATATATGTTACTGAACACTAAACAATACTTACTGGATTTTTTAGGCATTTTCTACAATTTACTGCAACTAACACACAAAAACAATCATCTGTTGATCAAAAGTGAGAAATGTCAAATATTTTTTTCTTTTTTGTCTCTTAGGTGCGTTCCACTTTACTCCAACTGCTTTCAAGTCATAAAAAATATTATTGTCTATGACTGTTTGACATATTGTGGTCCTTAACTACATCTTGCCCTTTAAAATCACCCAAAAACTTAAGTGGTCCTCTATAGTACTTTGCCTGGTTGCTATGTTAAAATTTCGAAATTGTATAATACTTATTGTTGGTATGTCATTCCAGTGTCTTTCTTATTTCGTGTAGTATTATTTTTACAAAGTTTCACTACAAAAACTGGCATTTTACTTCGGATTGTGATCAAAATAAATTAAACACTCGGTACGTCCATCTGACACATTGCCTGCAACGACACCAAACGAGACTGACTCGGGTACGCCGACTTTTGCGTAGTATTTGTTGCCGCATTTTCAAAGAACGCCGGCGGTATTTAGTCTTGAGCGCGCGTTGACCTATCAATAATCTAAGTCTTTAATTTAAATTTAATGTTAAACATTCTCGCCCGCTTTCTTGAATGTAAAAATCTATACATGTAAAAAAGAACTTTGTTTGTACTAGAAAATTATATAATAGAAAGGAATATTATAAAATTTAACACTATATGTTTTCTTAACTTCTATTAAATAAAAATAAAATCTTGCCTAATTCTCATAAAAATAATTATTTTTAAAATTATAATAGTATAAATATAAGCATTTGATATTTTTTTTTTTATAGGATAAGGGTGACAAACGAGCACACAGTCCACCTGATGGTAAGTGGTTGCTGCAGCCCATAGACATCTACATCTATCCTCTATTACAATTCAAAATGTAGATGCGTTGTCAGCCATGAGGACTAAGATGGAATGCCTCATTTCCAGTAAAAAGGGCCTCCGGCCACCTGCACTCACCAAGCGAAACGCAGAGGTGAACCTCTACTTCACGCTGGTTTTCTGTGAGGTCGTGGTACCACCCCGGTTCGAGCCGGCCCATCCGTGCGACAGCAAAAGCTGCCACGTGGCTCTACCACTGTTGAAAAACTAATTTAGTTAGGGGTCTGGTAAATTCACCCTTTGAAGTACGAATCCTAACTGATTTTACTAAACTATCAAATTATTTTTGTTAACCAATATAACTTTACCAAGGGGCCAGTAAGAAACCGGGACAGTTTACTTTTTAATAATAACAATATCAATAATTTTCAAGTTAGGTCTAATTTTTTACCATTTACCTCTTGACTCTTCAGAAATGTAGCTATTATAAAAATGTTTCCAAAGCTGTTGTTTTATTTCTCTAACTCTCTGATATAGACTTAATCTATTATCCAAAATCTCTAATATATTAGGTTCAGGTAAGTCGGTCAAAGTGGTTCCTATTATAAAATGCGACGGGGCAAGACAAGGCCCATATGAGACCCATATGATTTGCAACAAAAACGGTAAAACACCACTGAAATGGGTTTTTACTACAATAGTTTATTATTTCGCTGTAAGATTTGTCACACTTGAATAGCATGTATAACTGATTTAGTTCGTGATGAGCTCCTTTGTAATTCGTGGTATTGTCTGAGTAAATATATTAGCAAATACCTCTTCTTGAAATATCTTTTTAAAGCACATTGAATGCATTCGCAAAGAGGTCAGATACCAGTTCTAGTAGAAGGGCATTAGTAGGTAAACATACAAATAAGATCTTGTTATTTGTATGTGTATAGACCCTTTAACATATACGCCTAAAATATACGCCAATATGAGTAAAAGGATGGTCCAGGGTCACTCTTACCGCTGGGAGGCAAGCCATCTGTTAATCACAGACTTGCGCTCGGAATCTTACACAACGAACGCATCCATGTATTACCTTTTTA
Organism: Parnassius glacialis; assembly: GCA_033319125.1. Classification (NCBI taxonomy): domain Eukaryota; kingdom Metazoa; phylum Arthropoda; class Insecta; order Lepidoptera; family Papilionidae; genus Parnassius; species Parnassius glacialis. The sequence continues at coordinate 25,844,129 of JAVANC010000005.1, read as the reverse complement.
ACTTCATTGCGTTCGTTGATGGGCCAATATTTTAATCTCATGTAAGAGAAAGTGCTTTTTGAATGATGTATGAATGTAACAGACAGATGAAACTGTTGTACAATGAGTGTAGTTATACGATGATATTTCGCAGGATTTATGGTTGGATGTGCTTGGTTATATGAAAGCTTAGAGGTACTTATTGAGCAAATAAGTGTTATTTGTTTTAGTCTGCAAAGTTGAATATATAAATATTTGACATTGAGCTCTAGATGAGATCTAAAGCATTGTGTTGAAATGTGATTGTAATGCGTATTTTTATCAGAATTTTGAGATTTCGTTATGTATTCTGCATGTCCTAAGCGTATGATCTCGTGTATGTGTATTTATATTATATGTGTAATTGTGGATTCTATTTAAATCTGTGTTCCGTTTGTAGAAAGCAACGATAAGCAGTTTTAAATGAATTTCCTACTTGTAAAACTTACTGTTTGCACAGGTAATTCTACTACGTAATTTCCTCTTTTATCTCAAGTTGTTGTATTAATGTATAGGTCTTCATAGTAGCGTTGTTCTGGAGTGAGTATGATCTTTTGTATGATTTTTTTCTTATCATTCAGTGTTTGTGTGGATACATATAGGTAAACTTATGAATTATTTTAATCAATTTGATTGTGAACTGCCAATGTGCCTAATACCACCCACTCCAGAACTGTCTCTATAAGATGTGTTCGATTCGAAACTAAACTTATATGCTCTAATAATAGGAGATCGTAGAAAACTCCCGTACCTAGAAGCAGATCAATTTCTTTACTTATATAAAATTGGGGATCAGCTAAATGCTCAGATTGTTTGTATGGAATATTCCATGTATCAGTTTGTATTAATAAGTGAGGAAGTGGAACAGTTATGTGGTTCATTACGATAAAATTAACATTTGTTTATAGACAGTATGGTGCGAAGCTATGTTTGTGTTAATACATAGTTGCGTTTGTTGATTTGATTCTCCAGTGCCTTGAATTATATCATGATTATAACGAAATTTACATTTTAATAAGCTCGCTATTCTTTGAGAGTGTTTACCTCGCTTCCCGAGTCCAAGAGTGCCCGTGCGGAATGCCAGCGACAAGCAGATTCTTGAACCTACACAATAGATGTAGCAAGCAATATTTGGGGATGTTTATTATTAGAAATTAGTACTGTGGAAGGAGATACATGAATATGTTCTTGATTATATTCTACGTTTGTGTTTATATGAGGAGATTTAATATTAGATGACTATGGGTCTGAGTGCATAAGATTGTATGATCGGAGAAATATGATTGCGACAAGATTGTGTCCGTGGTAAATGTTGCGTATATGTAGTATATAAGAAAATGCAATAATCAAATAAATAATATTATATATACATATAAACACATATATACATACATACACACATACATATACACATATACCTACATATAAATACATAGAATACATACAGTTTTATAAATATTTCTGTAATCTATTATGGCTATATATCATATTCATAAACCTTATCAAGAAAAGTAGATATGACAATAAAATATATTAAGTAGAACACATATTTAAATAATAATCTTTAACCATGTTTTTGAAAGACTCAATGCTTTGGGCTTTCTTAATTGTTAAAGGAAGCGAGTTCCATAATTTGATTGCTTTGACACAAAAGGAGGAATGAAGAAATTTTGATTTGTGAGCAGGCATACGCAATATAAGTTTATCAGCTATTCTGGAATGATCTTTATCTGCGCCCATGCAGTCAAATTTTTCTTTAAGATTACTCAGTGTTTTAGGATCGAATAGTATACAGTACAGTAGAGATAGAAGATGAGTATTCTGAAGAAGCCTGATAGGGAGCCACTTGAGCTTAATACGGTACTCGGAAACATGATCATATTTGCGAAGGCCAAATATAAACCTTACAGCGAAATTCTGAAGACGCTCAAGTTTATTTAATTGATTCTCAGTAAGATTTGAGTAGCATGCATCAGCATAATCAAGGATAGGGAGTAACAAGGACTGTGCCAGTAAAATTCTAGTTGGAATGGGAAGCGAGTTAGGCAAACATCTTAAATAAGATGCTGCCGTAAACATCTTTCTGCTGGACTCCTTAATATGCAGGGACCAAGAAAGATTCTGATCAATATATAATCCTAGGTCTTTTACAAATTTACTAAAAGGTATCACAACACCATCAACAACAATAGGTGGAAGGTTATCTCAACAAAATCTCGAGATTAGAGTGTTATTTCCAACAATAATGGCTTGGGTCTTTTTGGATTTAAATTAAGCCCGAACGATCTACTCCAATCAAGTATTGCAGCAAGATTCGTATTGGTGTCATTGATGGCATTGGTAAGATTTTGGAGTGATGTATGGGAGTAAATTTGGAGATCATCTGCATACAAATGGTAGAGAGAAGAAGTTCGTGAAGTAATAGAATTTATAAATACAGTAAAAAGGAGAGGTGACAACACGCCACCCAATGGTACACCAGCAGTTAGTTCACACCACGTAGATGTGGCACCCTCTACCATAACACGCTGCCGGCGGCCACGCAAATAGCTTTGAAACCATTCAATTGCCGCTGGAGATATGTTAATAGAACGTAGCAGACTCAACAATACGTCAAAATCGACGGTGTTAAAAGCGTTACTGAAATCCAGCAACGTAAGAATAGTAAGCTGCTTTTGGTCCATACCCCAGCGAATATCATCTGTGATTTTAAGTAAAGCTGTAACCGTACTATGACCAAGTCTGAACCCCGATGGAAAGGAGTCAAGAAGGGAGTTTTTATTTAGGTAGTGGTTCAATTATGCAAAGACCAAACGTTCCAGGACTTTTGAAAGGAATGGAAGGATAGATATAGGTCGAAAATCTGAAGGAGAACAGGGGTTCTTCGTTTTAGGAAGAGGAATGATATAAGCTTTCTTCTAGATTCGAGGAAAGGATTCAGAGGATATGGAGTAATTGAAAATATGAGTAAGAATGGGGAGAATAATGTCAATCAGGAGGGCGATCATTTTACGGCTAATTTCATCACATTCGATAGCACTTGACGATATGGACAAAACGTTCTTCTTAACATCACAGTCGGAAAATTGATTGAAGGTGAACGGTGAGAAATTAGGAGTTTATGCTTTGGACAGATTGTTTAAAGTATATGATTTTATATTATCATTTAAAAATGAAGATGTACATGAGAAATGTTGATTTAGAGATTCAATATCAACGTCTTCATTCGAAATAGAGGATTCTTTAGATTTTTCAACTCCCATTGATCTGAGAAACTTTAAAACTATTGCAGGGTCTCCGCTCTCGACTGACTTTTGAACATGGCGTTGTTGTGCATCTCTACAAATTGTATTGCAGCGATTCCGTATGCTCCTGTACGTGTCCCTATTGTGGTCCGATTTATCACTGTTATAAATAAGCCTAGTTTTATTTTTCTTTTTAACAGTGATTTAATATCGTCTGTAAGCCACGGCGCAGGGGTGTATTTAATTTTAACTGGTTTGATGGGTGTATGGGTGTCGTAAAGGTTAATTAAGATGTAATTTAGTGTTTCCACATTTAGGTCTATAGAGTCTGCAGAGTACGCAGCAGACCAGTCAGCACTCAGAGCATCCTCTTGAAGACGTTCAATATCAATCCTACTAAAATTTCGTAGCATCAGTATCTTGCCTCGAAGCTAAGGAGTGCGTATTTTATAAGATAAAAAGATGAGGTCATGATGAGAGAATGCCACGGCTGCACATTACAATTGTTGTAATGTTAAATAGCTGTTAACAGAACACATACAAAGGTTTCTGAAATCAGGCCACTATTTAAGGTTAGCGACAAACATAGGTAGTTCCAGCTTAAGTAGCCAAACCTGAGACTGCTTTTTTACGATGAGACCCTGTACTGTTACGATGTAAATGTATCAAAATTAGCAGCTTTTCTGTATCTGCTTTAACTGTAAACATCTGTTTTTGACGAATTCCCGTTCTGCGTCATGTACTGACTCTTTTGTTCGATCGTTGTTAATTATTTCTATTTTACATTATACATCATCATACTGATCCATCATACGAACTAACTCTTGTTCTCTGACTATGAGTATCGATGTATTTTGTAATTCTGCATAAAAAATTTTAACAAAATTGAATATCCTAAAAGCGTCAGTAGCCTAATGCCAAGGCGCGGACCGCGAATTCGAAAGTTCTTCGGTTTTAATCCGCTATTAGATTACTGTTGTGAACCACTTTCTAACACAAAAATTTTAAGCTTACCAGAAGGGAATATTATTAATGTTTAATAGCATTGCTAGTGTTTAAAAAAAAGTACCTTTTAAAGAGTTTCCTTTCGTATAAAAAATGAATAGTATTTTTTGATCTCGAAATTTGAATTTCGATCGCGATTTCCTAGGGCCTTTCCAATGAAGTGAAAATACCAACGTTCACAATATATACCGTGGAGAAGGACTACTAAAATGTTGACTATTTTTTATTGAAAAATTATTTATTGTAATAAAAAACAATTTATTGGCATTTATAATACTTTACTTTTTTATTTTATATTATATATAATATGTGTCTTAATAATATTATATAATTTAATGTAGAAAGAGGCGTTGAGCCTGCCATTGTGTTTTCAAAAAACAAAAATGAGAAAAACATACTATATTTTACGTTCTAAATTTAAATTTAATATTAGGTCCTTACATATGAAATTGGCGTTTTGTACGGTAGGAATCTAAAGTCAATTTTTTTGTAAAATATATTTAATTAATCAAAGTATGCACCGTTGTTATCTATGCACTTTTTCCATCTCATTAGTAGTTCATTGATCCCATTACCAAAAAAAAAACGTGGGAGTGAGAATCAAAAGACTCTTTGAAGGCGGTTTGGACTGCCACATTGAAGTTGAATTTTTTTCCTTGTATGAAGTTGTCCAAATTCCGGAAAAAATGGTAATCTGTTGGAGCAAGGTCCGGGGAGTACGGTGAATTTCGCAGACTTTCCAATTGTAGCTCATCAGACTTAGTGGTTGTTTGTTGTGCAGTGTGTGGTCTTGCGTTGTCGTGAAACAGCAGTGGCCTAGAGCGATTGACCAATCTCGGTTTTTAGCAGCTAGTTCTTCCTTCATGGTTTGCAGTTGCTGACAATAGATATCTGAAGTAATCGTTTGGCCGGATTTTAGAAATTTGTATTGAACGATACTGGCGCTAGTCTACCAAACACTCACAAGTAAATTTTCTGAGTCAATTTTCGTTTAGGGCAGGATTTGGCTAGGCCTCCGGGGTTCAGTCATTAAGACGAGTGCTTCCAATTATCGTACAGTATCCACTTTTAATCACAAGTAATAATTCGATTTAAAATCCCTTCATAATTATGTCGGTTGAGCAAAGTAACACAGCAGTCAACGCGTGTTTGCAAGTTGGATTCACTCAATTCATGAGGTACCCATCGTTCAAGTTTTTTTTACTTTCCCGATTTGCTTCAAGTGAATTAATACAGTTTTATCACTTACACCGAAGGCTGCAGCTAGCTCTGAAATGCTAAGTGATGGATCCGCTTCCACAATAGCCTTTAGTTCTTCATTTTCCACTTTGTTCTCCGGCCGTCCACGGGGTTGGTTTTGAAGGTCGAAATTTCCAGAACGAAAACGTTGAAACCAAAAACGAACCGTGCTTTCTTTTGCGACACCAGCGCTGTAAACATCATTAAGCCTTCGAGCTGTTTATGCAGCAATGGTGCCACGATAGAACTCGTATCCGTAAATATACCGATATTTCATGTTTTCCATTGTGTGGTAATAAGCGACGCCAAACAAAACAAATTAATGAGGAAAAAAATATGAATCACGGTTTTCAAAACTCAAATGTAACAGCTAATTGAATTTAGAATACTTGAATTTGGAATTCTTAACCAAGGCAAAGTCAGAGCACAAAGTAAGAATTGGCGAGAAACTAGTTCGCCTTCCATCAGGAACCCGTGCATTCTGGCCTTCCGCCAAGGCTGTCCAAGGAAACTTCTGCCAGCCATCTCTTCCATCTCTACACAAAGAGAGGACGACTCACTGGCCCATGCCGCAAAGGAGAAAGCCGAACTTTTGAGATCTTTCTTAACGTCCAAATCGCCTCTAGATAACGGAGGGAACACACCGCCGACCATCCCGCGGTGTGAATGCTCCATGCCGGATGTGCGGTTCTCACAGGGCTCGGTTCGCAAAGCACTCCTCTCCCTGGACATCCACAAGTCGAGTGGGCTTGACAGAATCCCCCCAATTGTGCTGAGATCGTGTGCTCCGGAGTTGGCACCGGTTCTAACGCGTCTTTTCTGGTACTCCTACTCCCTAGGCGTAGTCCTGAAATAATGGAAGACCGCATTTGCCCACCCGATCCCTAAAAAAGGCGACCGCTCAGACCCGTCCAACTACAGGCCTATCGCCATCACCTCCTTGTTCTCCAAAATATTGGAATCTATAATTAACCGCCAGCTCATGCGGCACCTTGAGGATGACCAGCTGATTAGTGACCGCCAATACGATTTTCGTCGGGGTCGATCAGCTGGTGATCTTCTGGTCTACCTGACTCATAGATGGGCGGAGGCAGAAGAATCCAAGGGGGAGGCGTTGGCCGTTAGTTTGGATATTGCGAAGGCCTTCGATCGGGTTTGGCACAAAGCGCTTTTTTCGAAGCCCTTTTTATGGGCTTCCCGAGAAATTGTGCAATTGGATCACCAGCTTCCTTGCAGATCGGAGCATCAAGGTCGTTGTAGACGGTGCATGTTCCGACTACAAGCCTATTAAAGCTGGTGTTCCACAAGGCTGTGTGCTATGACCAACGCTGGTTTTTCTACATATCAATGATATGTTGCTTACTGGTAACATTCATTGCTATGCGGATGACAGCACTGGTGATGCTCTATACACCGGCCGTGCCAATATTTCTCGAGAAAACGTCGCCAATTACTGGAACAATCTTGTGTCTGAAGTCGAGTCTTTGATGAGCAGTCTTGGATTGGGGGCGACAAAATTTAGTCCAGTTCAATATCCAGAAGACACAAGTTTGCGCGTTTACCGCTAAAAAGATTCCCTTTGTCGTATCTCCTCAGTTTCAAGGCACTCCTCTTGTTGCCTCACCCAGTATCGGTATCCTCGGTGTCGACATATCGAGTGACGTGCAGTTTCGTGATCACTTGGAAGAGAAGGCCAAATTGGCCTCTATAAAGCTTGGCGTGCTCAGCACAGCGGGACAGTATTTCATGCGAGCACACCGCTTGCAACTTCACAAGTCGCAGGTTCGGCCTCACATGGAACACTATTCCCATCTCTGAGCAGGGGCTCCCCAGTGCCAGCTCCTTCCACTTGATCGCATCCAACGCAGAGCGGCTCGAATCGTCGACAACCGAGTCCTTTCCGATCGGCTCGATTCATTGGCACTGCGAAAAAATGTTGCATTCCTTTGCATTTACCACGGAGAGTGTTCTGAGGAATTGTTCGGATTAATCTCTGCCGCCAAATTTCACGAACGTACATCGCGGCAGAACTCCCGATACCAACCACACCATATGAATGATTGGCGGTCCACCACTGTGCGATTTAGAAGATGTTTTCTTCCTCGCAGGACTTCCTTGAGGAATCGATTACCGTCAGCGATTTTTCCGGACCGATACAACTTAGGGACCTTCAAGAAAAGAGTCTACTCCTTTTAAAAGGCCGGCAATGCATCTGCAATTCCCCTGGTTTCCCTGTTGTTGCAGTTATTTATGGGCTGCGGTAGTTAATTACCATCAGGTGAGCCGCATGCTCGTTTGCCATTCTTCTATAAAAAAAATCTTACAGAAAATTAAGAGACAATTAGAAAATGTTATACTATTACTATAATATTAATTATCCCAATAGTTATATTAAGAATTTTTTATAAGTATCAAAATACTAAAATTGATTTTAACTACAAAAAAAAATTGATATCTTTCTGAAAGAAATATCTGTTACGTAGTGTTGTCGGGATTGAGTTAAGCATTGTTCAGTACATTTTGTACAAATGTGTCGATTTGAAAACAACAAAGATAAATGAATTTTATCATGAATGAAATATTATGTAGATATGTATGTTTTTTTTCTGTTGATTGCTATGAAAATCGGGCGATGTGATGTAGAATGTATACACATTATTAACGTTATATCAAGTACAAGTATTAGGTACAGTATTGACTGCGGATTTAAAAGTTACTCGCTATGAGATTACACATGCACGTACTCCTACAAATGTATGAGCTTAATTGGAATCGATAACGGAAGTATTACTAGTATTAATGGTGATTTAACGTTTTATTTAATAAAAAATAAAATCAGTTTTTAACAACTTCAGTTTCCATAGATGTCAAACTTTTAATTAAGAGTAACAACATTTTAATTATGTCAGGTGAACTTCAAATAAAATACTATTTATTATCATCATAGTAGAAACTGCACACCTATCCACCACTATAATTTCCATTAAGGGGCTACTCCATGCGAACGACCTTGAGCATTTGGTGTGCCGTGCCGCGCCGACTCGCTACAATATAGGATCGCGTAAGAAATATGTAAGACGCCACCTACTGTACGGACGTAGTATTTTTTCAACATTAATAAACTATTTTATGGAAATACACACAGCGTACAACGATAAATGTATTTTAATTTTTTTATTCGGTATATTAGTTGCATTATATTAGAATTATGTATTCTCATATATTATCTTATTATGAAATTTTATAATTAATTATATATTAAAAATGAAGCATTGAAAATTGTGAGTTTTAAAGATACCTAATCCTATAGGTAAATAGATAGATAGATAGCTCGCCTTTTGTACAAATATTTGGTGCAATAAAGAATAAACAAATAAATAGGATGTTTCGCAGACTCAGAGTAATATAGAACGAGAGTCGTGGCGGGAGTTCACAAACATAAATTGCACAAGGACAAACATCCAGATCCGAAACAATTATTTGTAGGCCTTACAAATATTTGTTCCGTGCGGGATTCGAACCCGCGGCCCCCAGCGCAACAACTGATTGCTAAGCCACTGCGCCACGGAGCCGTCGCCGGGTTATAGGTAAAGTGACCATACGTCCCGTTTTGAACGGGGCTGTCCCTTTTCTCGGTCACCTGTCCCATTGTCCCGAAATAAAGCTCCGGGACATAAAATTGTCCCGTAACTCGTTGGATGGAAGTCAACGATCTTCAACATATTTTTTTTAATCGAATATATTTTATGTCTACCTGGTACACATGCTCCGGTAGAAAGAGTATTTTTTTATTTTGAATAAATTGTGGACGTCTGAAAGAAACACTTACGGTTCCAGTTCTAAAGGCGATGTTGTTAACAAAGATAACAATAAAACAACTGGAGCAGAATTTTATTCTTATTTAAAATCATCACCAACTTTATTCAAGCAAATTTAATCCACTGACAACTGTAATTAATAATAAAAAAATATGTTGCATTTAATAATTACCGTCTATACCGAATATAATTTTATAGTGAACAATAATTGTATAAAGTTATAGTTTTTAGAGTATAAATAAACCCATGTCCTGTTTTGAGTTAAAAAATAAATGGTCAGTTTAGTCTTTTTAGTTAAATTATTACCTACTTAGATACTTTTTACCGAATTACAAGTATAGAACACCTTATGTACTCAATTATTTTTTGAAAAAGAAGAAAAAACAAGCAATAAATAATATACTATATTTTAGCAAAAAACTATAACTTAGTAATACTAATTATAACTTAGAACATAAATGAAAAACTCATAACTGACTTTTGGGCCCGACCCAGGATTCGAACCCGGGACCTCATGATCAGCAGTCGCACTACTACAACCACTAGACCAACGAGGCAGTACTATACTTAATAAGATATTGTGGTTGGGTATTAGAATTATTTTTAACTGTATACTATACTGATAATATTGAATTAGCCTTTTATAGTATAAAATAAAAAATTTGTCGCAATGTTAAATATGGATTCGAACCTTACATGCTAATGGTGCTTCATTTTTTTATTTGCGTTTACTTTAAAGAAAATACACACAAAAAGCTTCATCGCGCAATAAAAAACACAACAAATATATGTATAACTAATACAAAAAATTATACCCAAAACAAACAAATAATTCTACCTATAAATAACCTAATAAGTAATAATATTATCGACTGATATGACGTGAGCGTGTGCGCTGGCAGACGCTCTAACGACACAGGCTTCACGTCGAACAGCTCAGCGCTCACTGACTCCAGCAAGCCCGTGGGCAGTGAATACGCACAGATTTTGAAATAATTTGTTAATAAAATCAAATTTTGGTCTTTTGAAAAAAAAATATAATAGAAATGTTCATTAATAAATTGCCTATCCATTGGTGTAAATCGCAAAATAAAATAATACTTACTTTACGAGGAGATGCATGTTATCAATAATAACTTCACATTTATGTGGTTTCGTTGTAAGGAGATTATATAAATATTTATTCCTTAAAAAAAAATTGATTATGAACTTATGAAATCAAGATTATGTAGAAATATAATGTGTTTTTTATTTGTTGATATATCTTTTAAATAAAAAGTAGATAGCTCCTAAAAACCGCACAAATAACGACTAGCGCGACATTTTGCTCAACCTGCGCCTCAAGTTCTCTCATTCCTATTAAATGAGCGAAGTGGTCCTTTTGCAATTCATTCCTATTGCTATTGTATTCAGACTGTGAATGTGATATTCACTGCTTTACATCTTTCATTGTTTAATAAATTAACAGATTAATTTAACGAATTTTTCCTTACGTTAAATTTCTACTTTTTTATAATATATTTAAAATTTTATAATATTTATAATATTTTTTGTATTGTTATCTTAATTAATATAATAATGTTAAAATATATTAAATGTAGATCTTAATTGAGGATTACATCTATGCATACATTTCCTTCAAGCCTTAAGAGCCTAAACCCTGGCCTTGGTGCCGGAATACTCTGCAACGCTTCAACGGAGGAAAGTCAAATGCCGTTTATAATATCCTCTCAGGTGACGAGTCATGGATTTATTCAAACGAACCTGAAAGAAAACATCAGTCCGCAGTTTGGGTCTTCGAAGACGAGGTCAAACCAACGAAAGCAGTTCGCTCCCGCAGCGTGTCAAAAAAAATGGTCGCTACGTTTGTCTCGAAAAAGGGGCATGTTGCTACAATTCCTTTACAGGAACGCAGAACGGTTACTGCTGAGTGGTATATCACAGTTAATTTGCGAGAAATGTTAGCCGAACTCCGAAAAAATAAGCCGAAACGTCGCATCACCTTACATCACGATAATGCGAGCTCCCATACGGCTCGGAAGACAAATATTTTTTTTAAAGCAGGAAAACGTTGAGCTGATAAGCCATCCTCCGTACAGTCCTGACCTGAGCCCAAACGATTTCTTTACATTCCATAGAATGAAAGATTTATTACGCGGTCAACGGTTTGAAGACCCCGAAGCAGCTGTGGAAGCGTACAAATCTGCCATTTTGTCAACATCAACTTTAGACTGGAATTACTGTTTTAATGATTGGTTTGCACGAATGGAAAAGCGCATTAAGTTGAACGGAGAAAAACAATAAAATACAATTTAGCTATACCTTGCATGTGGTTTTTCTTATTCCCGATCATTTCAGTGTGCCCCTCGTATTATGTATGTTTATATATATAGAGTGATCATAATATGATGTTATTTACATAATGTGATGATGAAGATATAATTCAGTCCACCGGAGAAAGTCAATAGGAATTTCCAATGTTAGTATCTTGTTCCACAAAGACAGTTTATAGTCGTATTCGGTAGTTATAGTCCTATAGACATAGGTCAGTGCATAGCACACACTGGTTATCTTTATTTATGAGAAAAACAAGACGATTTTTTTGTTAAACTAACACAATGCCTCACTGTCTACCGATAAAAAAGATTTTGACCGTTTACTTGATCTACTGTATAAATAATTTAACTGTTAATGCAGGCAAGTGCGAAAGGAAAAGTGGTGAAAAACGAGCACACAGTCGTCATCTGATTGTAAGTGGATGCTGTGGCCTATAGACATCTACATCTGTCCTCGATTAAGAGTCAAAATGCAGATGCGTGAAAATGCTGATTCATACCACCTATTATCGGATTTAGTAATAGTATAACAACTTCATTCTATTTGTACATCATATCTTACCACTTAGTTTACAGCTTGCGAAGGTTTAGAAGTTTTTAACTTTTTCTTGTAATATCCTTTTGGTTTAGCTTGATACGAGCAGATCGTTGGCTTAATTGTTTTATGCATTACCGCAAAAAAATGTTTTACAGATAATCATATTTAGTAAATAATTAAAGCTAAGGGTAATACAAAAATATTGACAAATAATAGTGCTAAAAATACAAATGGTTGGTTGGGTCTTATTGTGTTTTTGTGGTATCTCTGACAATATGGAATACATTAGATCTTCAATCTTTGGTGACGGATAAACGAGTACCTGTGCTCTGCTCTTATGCACAGGTGTGCACTACTTATACTGGTAGCACTGTTATATCGCCTGCGAAGTTGATGGTAGCTATCAATAGTAATTCAGAAGTTTTTGTCGTTGTTGAAAACGTTAGGATGGCCTTACTATATAAAACAGTGATGCACTGAACTGCTATTTTACGCTGGTATTCTTTTCCCGATCGAGCCGACCCATTCGTGCCACAGCATAATATAGCTGTAGCGTTGTTGTACCACGTAGATGTATTTAATTATCAAATTTGATCGAGTCATTATGGGTAATAAAATTCTAAGCAAATCTTCGTAAGTGTCATATTGACATAAAATCCTCATCCTTTCAACTTTTAATCATAACACTCAATGACTTTCTTACTTACTCTTAATTACTTTAAGTGTAGTGGTTTAAGGAAAATCAGAAAAAGGCGCCTGAGTTTATGGATATTTTTGATTCGCAGTTTAAATTGGAATTCTTTGCTTGCTTTGAGGACAATTTTAAAATCATCAACAAAATTTATTTTAGGAGGGCAACAGATCAATTTAATATTTCCGCTCGAAAAAATCGCTTTAAATGCATGAATTGCTTAAAAAATAAGTGTATAGCCCGCTCCAAATAAAATGTATAAGACACTTAATATAAAATGAAATTGTAAATCTAATAAATGTATCATATAAAGTTATATACTGACCATAAAGTCCCGTGTTCAAATTTCAGTTCAAATCAATTATTGGATTTTTATGTCAAGAAAATTTCAGGAGCTGCCCGTAGTCTGAAAGTGTTTTATTTAATATTTGTCGTAGTATATATAATAGTTGACATGCCAGGGTAAAACAAAACAAATATAATTCTGCTACCTAGAGGTACTAAAGTGGATGTGAATTTACAAGACATTTTTTTTTTATAGGATAAGGGTGACAAACGAGCACACAGTCCACCTGATGGCAAGTGGTTGCTGCGGCCCATAGACATCTGCATCTATCCTCGATTACGAATCAAAATGCAGATGCGTTGTCACTCGTGAGGACTAAGATGGAATGCCTCATTCCCAGTAAAAAGGGCCTCCGGCCACCTGCACTCACCAAGCGAAACGCAGAGGTGAACCTCTACTTCACGCTGGTATTCTGTGAGGTCGTGGTACTACCCCGGTTCGAGCCGGCCCATCCGTGCGACAGCAAAAGCTGTCTCCATACATTCATGGGCCCAAGTGTTAACAAGATGAAAGTAGGACCATTTGAAAGCGTATATATAAAAAATTTATAGCTGAAAATCTGGCAAGATTTGTCAATCTAGGAACTGAGTAATTGTAGAATAAGTAAAAATGAGATTATCTATTACCTACACTGTAACAGGTGACTTTTCACTGCTATTACACTGTAACAGGTGATTTTTCACTGCTATTACACTGTAACAGGCTATTTTTCATAATAATTACTTAAAGATATAAAAGCAGGATCAGTATAAAATCAGCAAAAAAGCTGTGGATAATAATGAAACGAAATGGTGAAACTATTAACCAAAGTTAAAACAACAACAACTAAGTGAAGTAAATACTGTTGCTTGTTGGAATTTTGATATTTTTAATATTTTGTATTTTTTATTATTATTTTGTTGATATGTATACATTTTTTTATGTTTTCCTAGTTAAGAAAGAAAAATAATCGAAAATAGATATTAAAATGCTCAATTTAATCGAGAATCGATTATATTGCGCTCGTTTCAAATCGAATAGAAAAAAATGTTTTTTTTCTTTTAAGTAAATTGTTTGAAGTTTGAACTTTCTAGTCAAGAATCAAAATGAGATGTTCTCTATTGGAAGACAAAGTTCAGAAATGAGAATTTCACTAGAGTATTCTTTACGGTAATCGATTTATTGCCATAGAGAATACAGTACAATCGATTTTCTAACTTATTTCTTATTTTTATTGTTTTTTCGAAATCTAGATTGTAAAAAGAGCTACTTTTTTGTATTTAACTTAAGAAAAATATAGCCAATTTTTTAAAATATAAACCTATTAAATTAGAAACAATTCTCCTTTAGATCTTTGAGTTTACATTATAGGTAATTAATCCATGTTATAAATTAAGACACACTGATTTTAAAGTAAAAAGAAAATTCTATATGTTTCTCCTCAGTTTCATAGGTGTGAGAAAAAACTCAACGAATTAATGGACATGATTTCATTGTAGAATAATCCTTAAGTTCTTTAATTCCTCACCAGATAAACTCAATACGAATAAAAATTGCTCATTAAATACAAAACGGACACAAATCAAAAATTGAAGATTTTACAGGACTACAGATATGAAATTTAAAACGGGAATCGTTGGATTATTTTTACATTTTTATTTCAAAATATAATAATGTATCTATGAGAAATATCAATTTTGTAATTATAACCACCCACGCAGACAAAATATCACAACGCCCTTTTGCATTTAAAATTTGGTCAGTGTTAACGAAAATATATATTATAAAATAAACAAGCTTTAGCAGCCTATTTAATGGGGTTAAATAGGCTGCTACTATACCCAATGGATACCTATACCCAAGGGATAAATATCAAAAACACAAAAATAAATTATGTCAATTCATTTACTAACGAAATAATAGATTCCCTTTATAAGGAATTACCGTAGAAAAAAATTAAATAAATCAAAAACCAACCACGGACTGTAAATTTCACGCTATAATTGAATAACAAAAACACGAGAATTTCACTTATGTACCTACAAGTGAAATTGATCTCGTGTTTAACCAAGTAAGTATTTTGTATTATTTATTATATTTTATTTTAGCAATTAATGTAATAATTGTATGTGTTATTTAATTATATAATAACTAAATAATAATTCTCCGTTTTATGGACAAGCAATAATAAAAATTAGATTCTTCAATTTTATTAATAATGATGACCAACAAACAAATATTTTTATGGTCTCGCCCTCATACTGTGCCAATTCAGAAGATTATAAGGATCTCATACCCAATCCCGTAAGTAGTTTTAAAATAATAAATCAAAATATACTATTATATCTGCAAATATATCTGGATTGCAAATACTGCTGATTCGTTTTGTATAAGTAACGATATTATAATACTCACAGAATGTAGACCAGCACCTAATTTATACCTTCCATCATTAGATGGTTAAAATAGCTACCATAAACTCTGCAATGTGAACCAAAATGACGGGTTGTAGTTTATATCCTAAAAGATCCTAAAGAAGTATGTGTTACAGAACTAAAATTCAAAATACTTCCCGTTTTTCAGATCTTCATTGGTAATTACTTGGGTATATTAACTATATGCAGGTCTCCTTCTACAAGAGAAATAAGTGAATTTATTAATTCACTAGACTAAAACCTCATTAACTTTTTGAGTCGAGTACTATAGCAGTGATTGGTAACATTAATACTGAGAATAATGATACTAAGACATCTGATTACTTAAATCATTTGACTAGTCATGGATAGTTTTAAGGACTGGAAGAATCCAGTCCTTAAAACCAAGTTAATGGCAATCACGATTGTGATTGAATCCACTGTCACAGATCATAAAGCTTAAATGCTGGCTTTAGAAAAACTGCATGTTTCTTATACAAAAAACAAGGTTTCGGTCACTCGTGAGCCAGGTCCAGACATTTTCAGTGCTTATCTGTTGCGGCTCTCATAAGGTTCTCGTCATAAGGAATGGTAATTTCGACCAAAACTAATCCTGAATGTGCCTGTGAATAGTTCTGTCGGTGATGATGGCCCGGTCCCAGTAGGGCCGTCGGTTTCCTCAAATAGTTCACCGAAACGTAGCCCGTAGAGGGAGGCAAATGTGTCTATAAAAGGCTCATGAAGAGCCTTGTAGAACCTCCCATTGGAAATGCACCGTACTTCTGGGTCTTGCCATTGCTCGTTGAATAAGGATAGAGGAGTTTGCCCTTTATCAAAAAAAAATACCTCATTATTAAGTTGATCTTCCGATTTTGTCAGGAAGTAATTACGAAGGCAGCACACTTCGCGATTATGCATGGTGGGAGTGCTTAAGAAGCCGTACCCATCATGTTTACCCGGCAAGTACAGCCTCATTAAGACGATCTCGATTCCTGTGGGGCGTCATAACAGTGCGGACTTTTCTATCCAGAGCATTTATTTTGGTCTGTGTCCACCTGAGTATGTCAAAGGTGTACATAAGAACAGGCATGGCCCAACTGTTATATGCGTGTATCTTATTAACGTCCGACAAAATACTGTTAAGCACTTATGCCAAGCGTGCATAAACCACATCGCAAACTGATTTTTTGCCTGCCTCATCGATAATTATGTTCTGCGATATACCCAGGTATCGGTATGTTTTAGCCTTGGGTAGGATCCTTATATTGGTGGATATAGATAAGTCTATACCCTCAGAGTTAGACAACCCTACCCTTTTTGACATGGAGGACCGCACACTTATCCGACCCCTGGTTCATTGTAATAGAATTGCTAAAATCACAAGTGATGTTTAGCAATTCAATAGGTTGTGAGTGACTGAAGGCAAATATTGGGATCAGTCATATAGAAAAAGTAGGTCACTTTTGTACTTCCTTTTCGAAGTTGAAATCCCCTTCCGGAACCCTCCAGTAAGGTACTGAGAGGGTTTAGATAGAGTCAGAACAAGATTGAATTCAAAAAACTACCTTGGAAGATACCATTCCTTGTCCTTATGTTGTTTTCCGCTGCCGTCATCTGGTCGCTTAAATAAAAAAGGATCGTACTCCACTACCCCATATACTACCCGACGAAGTCTCAAACTGTACAGTTAACTTTGTACAGCTCTTCAGCCACATATGAGGCACCGAGTCGAATACCTTTTTATAGTCTATTCACTGGGCGATGAGGTTCCGACGGTTGCGTTTAACCACCTTGCCAATGATTATGTCAATGAGGAGTGGTTCCTTGGTTCCACGATCACCACCCCGATATCCATTTAGAGCGTGCAACATCACCTGATTTGAGTTCAGGTGACAAGTGATTCTCGCGTTCAAAATGGATGTTAGTGTCTTGTATATTGTAAGTAGATACGTTGTGGGACGGTATTTGCTTGGGTCTGTGGTAACCTGGCCTTTAGAAACCAAATGAGTGATCCCAGTAGTGAAGAGACTCGGGAGCGACTTCTATTTGAGAGCTTCTAGAAGCTGTCGGGTGAATACAGCGTAACACACCACGAACCCCTTCAGCCAGTAGTGATACAGACCGTCGAGTCCCGCACTTTTCCAGTTCGGGGCCCTACAGACCGTCTCTGCCACTTCATCCGGCGTTATGACGACGGGTTCCATAGGCATAACACTCGCACACTGATTTGCCATAATTTCCAAAGGCCCTCACTGTGTTTTACGGGATCTGACTATAGGCCACGCCAGAATGCGAAAGTGTTGGCCTAATTCAGTGATGGGCCCTTTCCACGTACCATAGGCTGTTCAACTGATTTATATAGCCTTTCTAAACACTGTAAAAGATACGATTCTGGTTGAACCATGTCGACCTCTCGGTATCTCGCCGAATTCACTTCCACCTAGCAGCGATTCTCCGCTTCAGGTCATCTATGCGCTTCGTCAGTTTTTGCGTTACATCCAGCTGGGACAATCTGATATTTGTCCCAGCTAACGCCATGCTGACGGTGCGCACAATGCTCGGCCTGTTATTTCCCGACCTTAAGCTTACCAGTCTGCGATGAAGGCCCTTGCCTTTGTGATATGATCCTTCGATTCTTCTTCTCCAGGCTGGAATAGTGCTACTTTGCCCAGTAGCGCGTCCAAACGTGGGAAGTTTGGCACCAACAATGCGGCAAACTGCCAAAGCGATGCTAAATAGTATTGAGTCCGAATCGCAAAGGTCCCGGCTGTTTCTAAGTACGTTGCCAGCAGTGGGTTGAGGATCGTCACGACATCCCAATTCCGCTTGCTTAGGGCTATACGCGGGAGTCGCGGTCGATTTAAGAGAGACGTACAGCACGTTTCCACAATCGCTTCCCACAATTTACTCCTCATCTGCTCTAGTTTGTGGGTGACCATTCCATCATTGCCGAATCATTTTCTTTTATATTGAGGATTAAGTTTAGCTCTAAGCTATTTGAGTTTATTGTAAGATGATATTTTAATATTAATTTTACTTTAATTTTGCATTCGCAAATGCATGTAAACATAATTTGTAAAAAATATTTTTTTAATCAAACTTCACTTGTAACTTTGAACTGTAACTCCAAAGTTGACATCGGATCACATTCTCATTAGTGTAGTGCAAGATAAAGTTCTTCGGACGAAAAACAAATAATAGACCGCTAAGTGCACTATGTGGACGATCCATCCTCGTCCGTTTCACGGTCACGTTACTTTCTTTCAGTATAGCATTGAAAGAAGATAAATTGCGATAATCTGCATGTAAAATAATAGGAAAACCTTATAAGAGCATTAAAAATTGCCAACTCACACTAATGTAAGGCCACGCATTCTTCCTTTTTCATTATGCGCCTCAAAAATAAGAGTAGGCTTATACGCAATAACAATGGGACATAAACAGCTTTGTTATTTAAATACCTTTTTAGTGTAATTAACCTTCTTCAAGTATAACGAGAAACTGGTTTATTGAGATTGACTTTTACACAAGAATTAAACTCTCGTTTCGATGTCGAGCAATTTCATTTACGTAGATTGCTTCCGTGCAAATTAAATAGTTCCAACTCTGAAAGCGTTTATATGTACTAATAATGTAATGGTTTGAGTTATGTATGTTGAATCCGTTCCCTATTATTTTAGTATCGTATCCTATTTTAGCATAATAAAAGTATCCAATATTATGAAATATAATAAATATCTTAATATTCTTACATATATAAAACACATATTTGGATATATAGAATATTTGTTATGGCTCATCTTTAATATGGGACGACCCTAAGTTATAGTCTATTTAACTTCATGGTATCGATAAACTGCAATACTAGTCTCTGGTCGTGGGTATATAATTCAGCCAGAATGCCCAGTCATTCCTTTTCATTGACAATAACTTCTAATGATTTACGAGGTGCTCAGTGGTGAAGGAAAACATCGCGAGGAAACCTGCGAGAATACTACCCGAATCTGAGCAATAAGAAAAAAAAAACATTTCAAAACATGTGAAGTTCGCCAACAAGCATTGGAGCAGCACGGCGAACATTTCTTTGCCATAAAAACTCTCTCAGAAAGAGGAGGAGGCCTGTGCTCAGAAGTGGGAAGTATATAGGCTTTAACTTTACTACAAACGATTACTTTTAATGATACATGTGTTAATCCCAAGGTTCTTCTACCGGAGTCCTATTTCCAGAGTTTTGTGACTTCCGCAGTCCAAAAGCCCCTTCGCACACTTTACGAGGGTGTAAGCCATACCATGCATCACGGCCCAGACCATCTATGCCGGACTGCTACCCGCGAAAACTTTAATCAATCAGTGACGATAAATACCTCGTCTACCATCCATGTAGCAAAAGTACAAAACTTAGTGCGAGTGAAACGTAAACGTATTGTAACTCCGACCTAGCCATGGCTATATAAACATTGTGATTCTAAATTAAATAAAACTATTATTCTGTGACATTCTAATAATCTTACTTATTTAAGTACGTTACATTACGTTCAGCCTCTCTACACTCTGTATGTTGAAGTAATAATATAAATGTTAAATACATATCCATTCATCTATTAGTTTATTAAAGTTTACTTCTAAACTTAGGCTAGTCTATAGATTTTCTCATAAGGGTATTTTGTCATAGTGGCCACGCTGGGCTGGCGTGCTGGCAAGCGCATTTTTTATTATTTCGGGATGTTATCAGAAGATGATACTGCCTATATTCTGTTACAGTGACATGTAATATTGTATAAATTCTCGTGACAAGGAAATTTAATATTATTTTTCCATGGAATCGTCCTAAAGGTAAATTGAAAAGAATATCTCAATATTGGGACTAAGCAACTCAAAGATATGCCGATTCTGTTCTTCAACGGAGAAACACCTTTGCACAACCTAAGTGATTGTGGATCCTAAATGTTACGTTTGCAACAGTTATCTAGGACACTATATACTTAGCCCAGAAGAAGTGAAATTGCTCATAGCTAAGCAGCTCCTTCAATACAATGAAAATAATATGAATAGAATAGAATATTTTTTTATTCAATATAGATCACATGTGTAATTCTTATTGAAAGTCATTTTTTAATTTACCACTAGTTCGAAAAAAAAACCTCCGTCCTGGGAAGAACCAGCAAGAAACCCAGCGGGACTTTTTTTAAAGCAAATTTTACAATAATGGTTATACAACTATATAAGTACAAAATTTATTTTAGAAACAGCTTGGAAGCGATCACCTCATTCCCAGGGGTTATTATCAACCATGTATTCATTTATACTATAATAACCCTTTTTATACAGTTTCAACTTAACTAAACATTTAAACTTGCTAATAGAGAGAGCCTGTACACTTTCCGGGACCTTGTTGTAATAGCGTATACATTGCCCCAAGAATGAATTACTGACTCTGTGGAGTCGAGAAACTGGTATCACTAGCTTGTGTCTGTTCCTAGTGTTTACAGAATGCACATCACTTTTTTTACTAAAACTACCTTTGTTTTTGTGAACATACATTAAATTTTCGTAAATATACTGAGAGGCCAAAGTTAATATATTTATTTCTTTAAATTTACCTCTAAGAGACTCTCTCGGTTTTAGGTTGTAAATAGCTCTAATGGCCCTCATCTGTAAAACAAAAATAGTTTCTGAATCAGCCGCATTTCCCCATAGCAAAATCCCATAAGACATTATGCTATGGAAATAACTGAAATAAACTAATCTAGCTGTCTCGACACTAGTGAGACCTCTAATCTTTTTTACAGCATAGGCTGCAGAACTCTGCAGGACTCTATCCCTCAGGGGTCCGTACTCGGATGTGTCCTCTTCCTTATTTACATCAATGACCTCCCCAAGATTATTGATGAGCTTTGTGTGATGTTTGCCGACGATTTTTCCGTTGTGTTCCCTTATATCAATGGTACCAAGCTTAATGAAAGAATCGACATAATTATAAACAAAGTAAAACAATGGCTAAGCGATCATAATTTAGAAGTCAATTTCAAAAAAACTAAATTAATACAATTCAGACCACGACAAAAACATGAACTAGATATAAATTATACATATAATCAAACAAAATTAGAATGTGTTCAAAATTTTTCTTTCATCATTACAGCCCTTCACAAGTCCACTGCTGAACATAGGCCTCCCCCAAAGAATGCCACAAAGCACGGTCCTGAGCCACCTGCATCCATCGACTTCCTGCATGTCTTACCAGGTCGTCACTCCATCTCGTGGGGGGACGCCCTACACTTCGCCTACCGGTACGAGGCTGCCACTCGAGAACCTTTCTTCCCCATCGGTTGTCGGTTCTTCGAGCTATATGGCCGGCCCACTGCCACTTCAGCTTACTAATCCGTTGGCCTATGTCGGTTACTCTGGTTCTACTGCGGATATCCTTATTCCTAAGTTTATCACGCAGAGAAACTCCGAGCATAGCCCTCTCCATAGCTCGCTGAGCGACCTTGAGCTTCCTCATATGGCCAGCAGTGAAGGACCAAGTCTCAGATCCGTAAGTCATCACTGGCAACACGCACTGGTTGTACAATCGCACTGGTTGTACATTTTTCTTTGCTGGGTATAAATATAGATTCGAATGTAAATTTTAAATCACATATTCAAAAAAATAAGTTAAAATTATCACAATTTATATATGCTTTAAGGGAATTAAAAAAATCTACAAATTTAAAAACGGCAGTGACAGCCTATCACGCCTACGCTCAAGCGTGGCTAAACTACGGCGTCATACTGTGGGGCAACAGTGTAGAATCACACGAACTTTTTATTTTACAAAAAAAATGTATACGCGTACTTGCAAATATCAAACAAAGAGAAAGCTGCAAACCTCACTTTCACAGTCTCAAAATTCTTACATTTCCGTGCCTATATATATTAGAAATATGTAAGTTTGTAAAAAGACACCCAAGTTTTTACACCAAAATCATAAACGCGCCCCGACACAACGTACCTCGCTATAAGAATAACCTTTTGCAACCAAGATCTAAATTAAAATTACACAGTTCAGGTCCTTACCCGATGTCAATAAAAATTTATAATAAATTGCCGGAATACATAAAAGCCGAAACAAATCTTAATAAATTCATAAGATCTTTAAAAGATATACTCATTAAAAAAAGTTATTATTCGAAAAAATTTTTAAGTGTCTGCCCCTCTCCTGTTCATTGCTATGCCTTTCGAGGTGCATGTGTATGTTAGAACTTGCATGTTTTGTTTAGTCTCTAAGTCACATGTAACGCAATTTGTGAATAAATAAATAAATAAATAAATAAATAAACTTATTCCGCTTGCTAGTTTGGATATATAGGGGCCCCACTGAAGCTTTGCGTCGAGAGTGATGCCAAGAAAAACAGTGGATTCAACAGGGCTCAGTTCTTCCCCATTTAAAAACACATTGGTGCTCAGATTTTTAACATTCGTTTTTGTAAATTTAATACATTTCGTTTTATTTCCGTTTAAATGTAGATTATTATCGTTAAACCAATGCACTAATTTTGATATAGCAATATTCACTTCGTCACATTTAAATGATTGACGTTTAAGATTAATAATCAAGGAAGTATCATCAGAAAATAATACTATATCATGATTATCCTCTACAAGAGAAGGTAAGTCATTAATATACACTAGAAATAGGAATAGGCCGATAATCGAGCCCTGAGGGACACCCATTAGTACAGGTGAGCCGGAAGAACTTTTACCATTGATAATAACTTTCTGCATTCTATTAGTTAAATATGAAATAATAAGTTTAAGCGCTGTGTTCTTGACATCATAGTACTGTAGCTTCCTGATTAATGTCTCATGGTGAACGCAGTCGAAGGCCTTGGAAAGGTCACAAAATATACCCAAAGCATCCTCTGAATTCTCACATGCACAAAAAATATGTTTAATAAGCTCAACTCCAGCGTCAGTTGTCGAGCGACCCCTTGTAAAACCGAATTGATTTCTATGTAGCAATTTATTAATATTAAAGAAACTTAACATCTGATCTAAAATTATTTTTTCAAAATTTTACTAAATGTTGGTAGTACAGAAATTGGTCTAAAATTGGAGGGGTCTAATGTACTACCAGATTTAAACAAAGGTATGACTTTACTATGTTTCATCAAATTAGGAAACACACCAGATTCGACGCTTGTATTTAATATAGTGGCTAGATAAGGTGCTATTATATCTATTATAGATAAAATAACTTTAACGGGAATCCCCCATAAATCTGCCGTTTTCTTAACATCAATAGTTTTAAAATATTTAACGATATCTTTTGGCAGTACTCTATGGAATTTAAAAGTATTTGAACAAGCCTTTACATTTTGTTTGAGCAATGATTCGGCAACAGTAGGAGAAGAGTTTAATGATTTAGTTGTCAAAAAAGGAACATCAGTAAAATGTTTCTCAAAAGCCATAGCAACTTCTTGATCAGATCGGGTTAAATTATTGTTAATATTCAATTGAAAATCCGAGTTGCGCGGTTTGATCTTGCCCGTTTCACTATTTATTATTCTTCAGGTCATTTTAATTTTGTTAGATGCAGTTTTAATTTTGTTACTTAAATGTAAAGCCTTAGCTGTGTCGCACACTTTTTTAAATATTTTAGAATATGTTTTTACATAATCTCTAAATATAACACTACTATTAAATGATCTTTCATTATAAAGCTCGTATAACCTTCGCCTACTCTTATAAATTCCTACTGTCGCCCATTCATTAAATGATTTGCGACTGTTAAAAGAGGAAGTTTTAGAAGTAAATATCCTACTAAATTCGCAAGTTATAATTTAAAATAACGTACCATAGAAATAATTAGCACTGTTTTTAAATGAAAGTGATGGAAGTCTTTTTATTATATTACTTTTAAACCTCTCCAAGCGATGTTCATTTATTGGAATAAACTAACTTATTCTTCTGTTTCTTGTGTTTGTAAGGCAATGATACCAACTGTCCACAGTGATCTGAACTTAAATTTTGAATAATTGATTTATGCAAGGGCTTAACATCTGTAAAAATATTATCTATACAGGTTGCACTAGGCCCAGCAATACGTGTTGGTTCTAAGAATAAATTAACAAGATTATACGATTTAAACAATGAGCTTAACTTAATACTAATGGAAGAAGTTTCAAGGAGATTGATGTTAAAGTCTCCACATATTACAACAGACTTGTTCTGTTTACTAAGTTTGAGCAAAACTTCTTCCACAATCCTTTCAAAATAGTCATAAGTAGCACATGGGGGTCTGTAAACACTTACAACAATGAGGTGCTTCAGCTCGACACAAGCCATTTCTACAGCTCGCTCAACAGAGAGGCTCACTATATCCTTATGTTCTTTATATAATAATGATTTATCTGCTAGTATTAAGGAGCCACCACGTAAACTTTTTTCTCTTTTGAAGGAACTGACCACCTGGTGATTTCTGAAATTAAACATGAAATTATAATCTTTTAGCCAATGTTCAGTAATACAAAGGATATGTATGTTGTAACTATTTAAAAACAATTCAACTTCTATGTCTTTGTCCATCATGCCTTGTATATTTTGATGCACCAGGTGTAAACAATTTTTATTACTTATTTGTGGGCTGCATTTAAATTTAATTAAACTTTTATTATTGCTAGAGATTGCCTCTATTGTCGCATTTACTAATTTAAATTAGTTGTAACTTATTCCAAATTAATTTCAAATAATTATCCTGCCCAATAAAAGCAGTATTGGTAGCCAAAAACTTGGCTGAGTTAAAAAGTAAATAATGAGATTGAGATGAGAGATGAGAGCACATTTGCTATCAGTCTTAAATTATATTTGGATAGGTAATACCTATCTTTTGTCCAAAACTTTTTTATTAAATTACTTATGTCAATTACATGAAATTTGTCATTATTATCATTACAATTATATGTCAAATTTAAATTATTGTTACATATTTAAATATTCATTTGTATATTTAAATTATGTCTTAGATTATTTTCCTGTGGCAATCCCTGTATGTAAGGCAGTGTGAACAAGGCAATTTTGTGTACATTTAAGTTATTAAGTTGCTCAATATATCTTAATTAATGTTTGTTGTGTACACTGCCTCTTCTACCAAAAAAAAATATTATTGTACTATTTGGGCAAAATTTAGTAACAATAATTTTATTTAGGATGTCACTTAAAGATTCTCCATGCATGCAGCAATTTGTAATTTTTTGTCCCTTTAAAGTTATGCCTAGATTTTTTCCTATGTCATCGCTATACACAATTATATTATTTTTGTTAATATTTAAGTTATTTTTTATTTTAAGCTCCTCTGCTATGGCACTGTCATAGAGTTTTGGTTTTTATCATATTATTATTAGCACACACCGACTCTGAAGAAGCTGGTATTGAATGCTGACACTCACATTGATGTTTAACTAAGGACTCAAAACGCTCCGCATTGTATTTACATGTCTTTACCAGATTATCCATAGCCAGTATGTGTTCCTTTATTTCGTTTTGGGCTGATTTATATTTATTGGATACAGTTTGAAGGGAATTTGTAAGAGATAATATTTCTGACTTAAGGCACTCTACGTCAGTCTCATAACATTTTCTTATGTTATCCACCTCAATTGAATACAACTTAAGTTCATATATCAATGCTTGCTTTTGTTTACATAAATTAACATAATTTTTGGTATTAATCTTATTTTTTATTAATTTTTGTACTTTCCTTATGTATTTATTAACTTTTATATACTTCTTCAATTTGGTTTTACTGCAATTAATCCTCACTGAGTTTCCTGAAGTGGAAGAGTCGTCACCAGTCAAATCAATTGTTGCAGATTGATGTAAAATTCTTGAAGTATTACATTGCACGAGCTCAGAGAACAGGCTTTGAGTCTGGGAGGCGTTAAGATTATCTAAATATGTTTTAAATTGTATTATTTGCTCATTAGCCTCATTCAACTGTAACTTCAATGCAGCAATGAACCTGAGAGCTTCCTCATATTCCTTGCTGCATCGGTCAAACTCATTAACTATTTCCTGTAGCTGATCTCTTTCTTTTATTACACTTGTGTATTCTGTATCTAACTTAACCATATCACATTTCAATTGTGTGTTTTTGGCAATTATTCTAACTATTTCTTTTTCATTATCATTCCTTTCCTTAAGCAACAGTTCACACTGCTCCCTGGACGCCTTAAGTTCTTAGAGCGCAAGCTGGAGTTGGTTCTCCATTTGGCGCGTCTTGGCGTTGCGAGTATTCATTTTACTATTTATTATTAATAATAAAAGAAAACGAGGATCGAAAACAGAAGTAGCCGAGTTAGCTAATATCGAGTTGTTGTTGTTTTTTTTTTATTTACAAGTCTCAAATCAAATTATCGTTAAAACAATTCGAAAAGTAACCTGCAAAGAATGTAAAAATCCGAGTAATAGAATAGATCTTTAAAATTATAAAAGGAATGATATTACAATAATTTTAAAACAATGTTCGTTACCTGTCAATTTTAGTTCCAACACCTAAATGTTGTTATAACATTTATGTACCGACTTTCTTAAATATTAAATACAAAGCGGCAGTAATTATTAACTATAACATAAAATTGAGGTGAATATAATGAATTTACAATATTTAAATTATTAAAATTTATCGGAACCAATTACTTTTACAACTTATCACCAGGGTTGCCACAGCAAAAAAAAAAAGCGTATGAGCTAGCGAGCAGCCGCTAGATCGCTGCGAGATCACAATAGTTCTTACTGGTAACTGGTACTGGTAACAATACTGGTCTTATTACACCTGGATAGGATAACGCTTTTACTTTCTTTTTAATAAAGAAAAATAATATCTTATAACCTGGGATAAACTATTGAATAAAAGTCGCAAATTCGCTAGCCAAGCATGACCATTGTGGCTATTACTTCATACAATGACAGATGGCCATAACTAGTAGAGAACTTGCACTTCCAATGCAAGTCTTCCCTTGCCTGCAATAATCATAAAGAAATACTTTTTTTTTGTCCACATATGTGTTCCGTTTGAACTCAGTTTGGAAATATTTGCATCATTATCGTCACCATCATCATTATATTTGTATATTAAAAACAAATATTTGTATCAATATTTGGATATCAAAAAAACCAATAGAATTTAAGGCTCAATTAGTGTTCGTACTAAAAACCCTAAACGAATCTATACACCAAGTGCTATCTTTACATTATGAGATATGTCCGACGTGTGATACGATGTGAGATATTGAAGTATATAGCCAAGTAAAATGTCCCCCAAAAGTTAAGAGAAAATCTCATAAATATAGGCCTAAGATAGTACCATCGGTCAAGTCAAAAACTCGATTACATTGTAATCAATCAGAAGCTTTAGACTTTGGCTCTAATTACTTAGGTTTAGAAAGTTATTTTCTGAAAAATTACTAACATTCATGATAGTATGCTAAGACATTAGACGTTAATCATGTATTCGTGTAACTATGAAAATGCTAATGCACTATGATATGAATATGAGTATGCTTGTTGCACTAATACCTAAGCGCTATTAAAGACACTCCATAATCCCCAAGATAATGAATATCTAATAACGCAATACTACCGTCCATACGGGTGCTTACTACGTTATACTTATACGTACTCCCGGGTAATGTAAATATGTTACAAAATAAATTCCCTCGCCCCTTAAGTCTTAAAATATTCTAAATCACAACAACATCGTCTTTTAATCATCACGGTGCATCACGTGCAGTTAACCTCCTCGAAAATAGTCCATATATATTCTGTCTGGGGGCACGGCAGTGCCCCTGCCAAGTCGAGCAAAAAAGCGGCACGGCCGTACCATCCTTTTCTCGAAGCAGTTCAGGCCCGAGCAAAAAAGCGGCACGGCCGTACCATCCTTTTCTCGAAGCAGTTCAGGCCATATCCTAAACTCTATAACTTCGTTATGGATAAAACTAGACGCCTGAATTTTTACTAACCAAGTAGGCATTATATAAGCTCGGTATATTTTAAAGTTCATTAAATTTGAACCAGCAGTTTAAGAATTATAACTAGTCAAAATTTCTTAATTTTGTCACTCACTGACTGACCGATCATCAAAACTCTGAGGCAATTCTAGCAGACATAGAAACTTCAAATTTGGAATACAATTATTGTTTAATATATAAATCGAGGAAAAATTAAAATATTTTACAATTTCGGTCCAGTTTTCGGGATACACCAACTGTATAAATAACTTTGTTATCCCATATAATTATATAGTATTACAAAGTTACATTTGCAGTGAATGAATCAGTGTACCTATATATGTATAATATAATAGAATAATAGGTGTAAATAGCTACCTAGATATAACTATCTACAAAAAGAAATGAGATGCCATCAAAAACATAACTTGT
This sequence comes from Parnassius glacialis, assembly GCA_033319125.1. Classification (NCBI taxonomy): domain Eukaryota; kingdom Metazoa; phylum Arthropoda; class Insecta; order Lepidoptera; family Papilionidae; genus Parnassius; species Parnassius glacialis. The sequence continues at coordinate 25,815,079 of JAVANC010000005.1, read as the reverse complement.
AAAAAAAGCCAAGTCTCGCAACTCAGTTCTTCTACCGTAAAAAGTTGTGAGATCCATGTAATTCCAAGTCAGTTAGTTTATTCTTAGTCCATAGACTGATACATAGATTGACTTGGCTTGCCAAGTCAATCTATGTATGAAGAACTGAGTTGCGAGACTTGGCTTTTTTTACAAGTTATGTTTTTGATGGCATTAACTAGTATACTGGTATTGTACTACTTACACATGTATGTTCTGTCCATATTAATAAACCTTCTTCATGGAATATAACGTATAAAAGCTTTTTTAGTAAGAAATCGACAATTTTCTAACCATCCTGGGTATAGACAATGCCTTTTCTTGAAGACTATTAAAATAGGACCAATAATGGTAATAATACTATTTTAGTATACAAAAATATTATTAAAACATAATTTTGAAAATGTTGAAGGTTATTTTTAAATATTCCAAGTAAAAGTTATAAGTAAAAGTTACAGCCTATATACGTCCCAGGGCACAGTAGGCCAGGCCGCCTTTCATTTTTCTGAAAGGGTATTAGGGTAAGGAAATGTCCGCCGCGCTGCCCCAATGCATGTTGGCGAACTTCACATGTCTTAGAATTTTTTTTTTATTTTTCAGACATGCAGGTTTCCTTAAAATATTTTCCTTCCTTGCTGAGTACGTGGTAAATCAGAACTTAAATTTGCAATTAATACTAAAACTAGTGCTGGGGGGAATCGAACCCGGGTGATTCGCGTATTGTGAAATTTACAGCAAGCGATTAGAGCTACCACGGCCAATAGACTAAGTAAGAAGTTAGTAATTTAGTAGCAAGTTCTCATCATAATCACAACTGAACTCACGATTCACCATTGAACAGATGCCTCCCCCAGAGATTACCATAAATCACAGTACTGAGCCATCTTCATCAGTTAAAAGCCTGCATGTTTCAATAGGTCATTACTTTATCTAACGGACGTCGCCCAACACTGCATTTAACGATACAAGACTGCCTCTCGAAGAGCCTTCATTCTCTTCTATTGTCGGTTTTTCAAGCTATATTACCGAATGGAGGCTTTCCATTGCCACTTCTGTTTACTAACTTTTTGGGATTTTCTTTATCATTATAAAATGTAACGGAAGACCCATTACACGACGCCGCACCAAGAGAAGAACTTTTAGCGAGCATGTCGTACCCGAGTCTACTATACATTAATGTTACTTAAAATAAATAATTATTATTCATTTTACAGATAATTATTATAATTTTACCAATTAACAAGTTTTTTTTAATAAATTATTATTATTTACTTTTCATTTATATCAGTGTCACGCAAAAATTGGAATTAAGGTGGATTAACTATATGATTGCACGCCTCTCTATCTTCAAAAGAAACATCCATGGTATAAAATAGCGGCTGTCCGGTAAATAACTGATAAAGGTATAGATAGATAATAATAACTGATATTGATATAGATATAGGTACACTTACTCATACCAAAAGGGAAAAAATATAAAAATATATCCAAGAGAAGGGAAGGATTAAAAAATATATCCAACTTTTAAATAATAGCGACATTAATGCTATCACCCATTAAGCTATTAATGGGTACCTACTACGATAACAAATTGAGGAATGAATAATTTATTTATTTTAAGAACATTCTAGAATAAGTACCCCATACCTTTTACAAGTCGCTGAAAAAGATTAGTCATTTTTTTTTGTGATATCACTCTACATGATGCGCAGTGTACAAGTTTGATTGTGAATGTGGTCTCTCGTACATAGGACAAACAAAAAGATCTATAAAAATCCACATAAAAGAACATATAGCTGACATGAAGCACCGACGCTCCAGGAAGTTTGGAAACTGTAAACATGTTCAAGATCGTCCCCATCATTATATCAGATTTGATGGACCACAAATCCTCGCAAACGAACACCGTTTCTTTTACGTTCTATTTTTTGCGTGGTAGAGCTGCAGTTTTGTTGTGGTTGTAGTATGAATGGGTCATCATCATCGGGACCTCAAATAACTCAGTCCCGCCGTAACCATGGTTGATGTAAGGCTAATGATAAGTTAAATTAAACGGAATAAAATACGAAAGTAAAAGTAGTTTTACTTATTTCCACGAATACTGGACATATAATATTCGTGGAAATATAAGAAATCATTTTATATTTTATTATTATTTTTGTGTGTATTTTGTAAATAAAATTAACTTTTTCGTACATACATCATGTTTTCGAATATAAACTGACTATCGTCTTCATTACCATTACAACCTATACAAGGTCCTCTTATTCACAATACACCTGATGGTAAGTGGTTGCTGTGACTCATAGACATCTATATCTATCCTTAATAAATAATTAAATTGCAGATGCGTTGTCACCCGAGAGGACTAATATGGAATGCCTCCTTTCCAGTAAAAAGGGTCTCCGTTTCGCTATACTCACCATACGAAACACAGCAGTGTTAAGCTTCTATTTTACGCTGGTATTCTGTGAGTGCGTGGTCCTTTCGCCGCCGCTTGCCCATTCGTGCTACAACAATACAATGCATGCGAATATAGCTGGATCATCTTTTTACCATATCTAAATAATATAACTATTTATTTTTACATTGCCACGACGCGGTGATATAATGGTTTATGGAAGGTGAAATTGAATATGATTATTTTCTTTAAATTATTTCCTTAAGGAATCATGGGATCGTAAATTATAAATTGCGCGAACTGCTCTTTTTTTGTAAAATCAAAATAAGATTAACATAATGGTCATGATAACTACATTATACTGTGAAAGTAACTAAAGTGAGCCACCCTAGCAGTGTGTATCTGTAATTTGGCGAATCTTGCGAATCTT